>CM040431.1:1800000-2041354 GCA_022702705.1 Papilionanthe hookeriana x Papilionanthe teres | reverse complement strand
TTAACCTCAAAAGTTCGATTTCGATGTATTTCATCGCGATAGGAGAGAACCTAAAGCAATGCAAACTCGGATGTAAAATCCTTAACCCCAAAAGTTCTGATTTTGATGTATTTCATTGCGATAGGAAAGAACCTAAAGCAATGCGGTACTTCGATGTAAAATCCTTAACCTTCAAAAGCTTCGATTTGATGTATTTCATTGCGATATGGAGAGAACCTAAAGCAATGCAAGTTTCTGATGTAAAATCCTCAACCCCAAAAGTTCGATTTCGATGTATTTCATTGTGATAGGAAAGAACCTAAAGCAATGCAGTTTCTGATGTAAAATCCTTAACCTCAAAAGTTCGATTTCGTGTATTTCATCGCAATAGGGAGAGAACCTAAGCAATGCAATTTCTGATGTAAAATCCTCAACCCCAAAAGTTTGATTTTGATGTATTTCATCGCGATAAGGAAAGAACCTAAAGCAATGCAAGTCTCGATGTAAAATCCTTAACCCCAAAAGTTTGATTTTGATGTACTTCATTGCGATAGGGAGAGAACCTAAAGCAATGCAGTCTCGATGTAAAATCCTCAACCCCAAAAGTTTGATTTTGATGTATTTCATCGCGACAGGAAAGAATCCTAAAGCAATGCAGCTTCTGATGTAAAATCCTCAACCCCAAGAATTCGATTTTGATGTATTTCATCGCGATATGGAAAGAACCTAAAGCAATGCAGCATCGATGTAAAATCCTCAACCCCAAGAATTTGATTTTGATGTATTTCATTGCGATATGGAAAGAACCTAAAGCAATGCAAGATTCGGATGTAAAATCCTCAACCCCAAAAGTTTGATTTCGATGGTAATCGATTTTGCAAAGATTTGTAAGTGTTGATTCTGAAAAGTGTGAAATTTCGTGTTTCGAGAATTTCATGAAAGTTGTAAAAGATTTTTGTGGAAAGAAACAGATTAGAGGGAATATGTAGATGCTACATATCCCATTCAAAGGAGTTTACCGAAAGTTGCTGGTTCTGGATTGGATACAATTCCTCGCCACTCAGATCCGAATCGAAAACCTCGTAGCTCCGTGTCAATGGAATCGACCGCTTCCATCTCGTACAAGGGAGAGAGTAGAACTGATTGGATTTCGGATTTGGAAGGCCGAGTTCGAATTCGATCGAGATTTGATTCGAGATCCGGAAAGCTGCATTTGAATTTGATCGAGATCCGATTCGAGATCCGGAAGGTTGAATTTGAATTCGATTGAGATTTGATTTAAAATTTGTGTTCATTTTGTTTGTCCTTTAACAATTCAAATTTATTTTATCGTTCATTTAATGTTCATGTGAATTTGGCGTTCATCATTTTTTTTTTTAGATTTTTAAGGAAAGTTTTCTTTTATTCTTTTGTTTCTTTTCTGTTCTTTGTTCGAAGTTCATTTAACTTTAATGGCGTTACCCAGTCAACTTGCACAAAAGAGGTGAAGGCCAAAAATGTGACATGGTCACTTTCATTCCAATCATGTCAAGATACATCATACAACTCAATCTGAATACATCTCATACAATCCATGTAGACTCAAAACGGACTATGTATGATCTTTGTCGATCCATCCAAAAAGGCATCCGTCAAAAATCCATGTTCGAATAAGTGAGGTACATGGTCAATAACATCACCTTCCAAGCCATCCTCGGCAAGGATGTCATATGGATGTACGTCGGAGGTGTGATATTTTCCATGTAACTCACAACTCGTAAGGCCGGAGGCTCTCAAGCTCGGGTCCGGCCGGAAGTGGTAAGGTGCTTTCCCGTCATCCATCCTTCGAAAGTAACCGAGATCCGCTTCATTAGTACTCCGGTATGCAATGTTTAGCGACATCCGCTCCGTCGCCCTTTAGTATCATGACGGAATCCTACCGGTAATGGTATCTTTACCGGCCCTCGGAACTCACCCGGCCTCGCTATCCGAGGTCGGATCCGAACATGATATTACACTCGTTCGTAAAAGAAACCGTGCGTAAAGGTCCGACAAAGTCGTGGTGATCTATGTGCGGGGTATACAGTACCTCTTCTTGTAAATGTTAATGATGCAACTCGTCGGGTATGCAATCCGCTGCGCAGTACCCTCCACGTTATCATTCTCTTTACCATCCTTTCGATGACTAATGGCATCGGATCTACCTTGCCATGACGCGAGTATCCCCGGTGGGTTTCCTTTCCGTCTTCTCGCGAAGTTAGTAGCAAGCATCCGCATCTGTATCGTAATTCTCCCTTTCCCCGGCATCCATCTCCGGGTTCCGAGTAAGTGTTTTCTCTCAGCGGTACTCGCTCGACCCATTCTTTTCAAATCCTGGATGCAACCACGATTTGTTGTTGTTCGTATTCCGAGAACACGTCCGTATGTAGCTCGAGGCCTTCTAAGTATATCGATCCTCCTCGCCCCTAATTCTCTCGAAGTATTCAAAAGTTTGCTTCTCGACATCTCCGCATTCTTTCTAGCTCGTATTCCGGAATAATCTGCAAATGGCGAGGCCTCGGTGACGTATCGTGGGATATATGGCTCAATCCCTTCGCGTTCTCCCCGCATACCTCGGCTCCTGGGGATGGTCTCCATCGGGACATCCTCCGGGTTACTCCGCAACAAGGTCATGCATTACCGGTGGTTTTATCCGGTGGCGTGGTAGCCTTCCTTCTCCGATCTTCTCGAGATTTCCCCGGTTTCTTCCGTTATCTTCGGAGCCGGCCTCCTTTCTTCGAGTTCCCGGCGAACCCAGTATCCTCGAAGTATATGCACCGGTAGTAGCGATTGCCTCGTCGCGCTGGTCCGCTGCTAGTTTAGTTAACATCTTGCGTGATACGGCGATTTTTATTTCTTCACCGAGTCGCCGTGAGAGTAGCTCTTCGTACTTCCCGAACTTCGTGGCGCGGCGCCGACAAGCCTCGCCTCCGCCGTAGCGACTACGTACTCGATTCTCTTGTCTTCCTCGTGTTCGTTTTCCTTTTCGTCGTCGGGCCGGTGGCTCGGGCCACCCACTTTCATTATCGTCCGACCGGCGGTTCCTCTCGGTCAACTCGGGACCCACTCACCTTCCTCGTATCGTAGGCTCCGCCGGTGCGAAGTCTCGAGTCAATCTCTATTATCGCTCCATCTTTCACCCTCTTTTCGTCGAGTGCAAGGCTTACGCCATTTCTAAAGTTCGGGACCAACCGCCCGTTCGACATTTCCCCGCGAAAAGACAAGGAAAAGGATCGTGGTCTGTACTAAGAACAAGAACATTAAGAAAATGTTTATTAGAGACAAAGTCTTCTTTTTTTCTTTTTCTTTTTATTATTCCTTTTGTATTTTTTAAATTCAACAGGAATGAAGTGGGAAAAGATCGGGAAAAAGATTTTGATTTGGAAGAGAGAACAAGGAAAACTTTATTTTCACGATTTTATTTACTTTAAGCACATTTTTTATTATTTTTGTTCGGACTCAGCTATAAGTAATTACTTCACCCGTGCTTCTAGTGGATGAAAAAATTCATTCCTTCGAAACATCGGTAGCTGTACTACTTCTTCAAGTATCGTCCGTCGATCGAAGCATATGTCGTTCTCCTCGGCAACTCACTAGCCGATAGGAACCTCCCGAAGTAGATCGCCTCAACCACAAACGGCCCTTCCTAGGTGGGTTCAAATTTTCCTCCTATCTTGCGTGTGCAAGGATGATCTCTCGAGAACGAGAACTAAGTCACCAACTTTCAAGGTTCTCGGCGACTCATCCGTCACGGCTCGAACCATCTTAGCTTGGTATAGTTCTAAATTTCGCCGCGCTGTAAGTCTTTTCCTTCCGAAGCTTTCCAATTCCTCTAGCCGTAATTGGCATTCTCTTCGTCGTGATTTTGTTTCGCAACTCGCAATTCGAGTGATGGAAGTCGGACCTCTAAGGGTAACACCGCTCGGACCCATACACCGGAGCGTAAGGTGTAGCTTGGGTAGGAGTTCGAAGGTTGTCCAGTAGGCCCATAAGGCTTCTAATAACTTCTCGTGCCAATTTCTTTATTATCGTCCAAAGTTTTCTTTAAAATTTGAACGAGAGTTTTATTAAAAGCCTCGAACTGTGCCGTTTCGCTCTCGGGTAGTAAATCGTCGAATACCGCCGGCCGATTCCGTGTCTCCCGACAAAATTGTCGATTTGCGTGCTTCCGAATGCCGACCCATTATCCGAGATGATCCCGCGCGGCACTCCGAAACTAGTAGACAACTTGGTTCTCGAAAACCAGTAAGCACGTGGTGTGCTTTCACTTCTCCGAGTGGAACCGCTCCGCCCACTCGGAAAAGTAATCCGTAGCCGCAAGAATGAAGCGATGTCCTTTCGAAGATGGTGGTTCTATCGGACCCACTATATCCGTGCCCCAACATTCAAATGGCCACGACGCAATTGTCGGATGTAGCACATTTGGAGGTCGGTGTAGAACCACTCCGCGCACTCGGCATCGGTGATGCACTCTCGGCGATTTTCATGCGATCGGTCATCATCGAGGGCCGTAGTACTCTAGTCTTTTAATTTTCATTTTCATTTTCATTTTCGACCCGATCGGCGAGCGCCACGCAGTCCCGAATGCACCTCTTTAACAATTTCACGGCCTCGGACCCGCTTATGCACCTTAGCCACATTCGATCGAAAGACCTTCTGTATAACGTGTTATTTATTAATGCGTAGGACGAAGTTCTTTTCTGATCCGATGGCTAACGACCTATCGTCTCGGTAGTTTTCCTGTTTCAGTGTAGTCTATTAATGGTCGTCGCCAATCTTCCGTGTTTTTCGTCACCGCCGCAACCGATTCTTCTTTTTCCTCGATTTGTGTATTGTGTCTATGTCGAGCCGTGATAGGACTCGACGTCCGTGAACCGATACTTCCACTCGATTCATCTTGCAAGCGTGCAAATTCTTTTGCGAGGCGAGCTAATGCATCCGCTAAAGCGTTTTCTTTCGGGAATTTTGTAGATCGTCACATTCGGAATCTGTTCCAACAACCGTATGGCATACCGGAAGTATCGTCGAGTCTCGCTTTTAAAATTCGTACCGTCCGACGATCCGTTGAATGATTAACCGCGAATCCCCATAGATGTCGATGTTTGTTATCCCCATTCGAATAGTTAATTCCAGCCTCCGTTATGAGAGCTTCGTATTCCGCTTCGTTGTTCGTACACGGCTCGTTAAGTGGTAGGAGTATCTTAACATTCCCCGCTCCGTGTTATAAAGATTAGTCCGATTCTCGCCTACCGGCACTATCACTTGCGATTCTTCGTCTTTGTGTGTCGAAGATGCTCCGTCGAAATATAATTCCCAACGTCGATCATCGTGGTCTTCTAAGCTCATTATTTGTTCATCCGGCAAGTCATCATCGAGAGGAGATTATGCCGCAAAGGGTGTGTCGCGAGGAAGTCTGCATAGACTTGTCCCTTTACGCACGAAGAGGCACGAAAGTTATATCGAATTGCAATAATATCATCGACCACCTCGCAAGTCCGCCGAAAGCGTCGGACGGGTCATCAAATATCGCAATGGATTAAATTTCGAGATCAGGTCGACTTTATGAGAAAGCATGTAGTGCCCGAGCTTTTGAGCGGCGAAGATCGTGGCCAAACAAAGGCTTTTCAATCGTGGGATACTTTATTTCCGTCGGAAGTAAACGACGGCTTAGTGGAGTAAAGAGCATTTTCTTTACTCTCATCATCGACTCTGGCTAACAGTGGCTCCGAGAGAGTCGTCTAAAGCCGCGGTATAAAGTATCAACGGTCTACCCGAGACTCGGGTCGCTAAGATGGAGGTGTCATTAAATATTGTTTAATGTCCTCGAAGGCCCTCTCGGCATTTCTCTTCCCAAATAAATTTGGCAGTCCTTTTTAACTAATGCCGAGAAAGGCCGACACCTACCTGACAAGTTCGAGATAAAGTGCCGAAGATATGCCAGCTGCCCTTGAAAGGATCGTAGCTGTTTTAAGGTTTTGGGAGGTAGCATTTCTAAGATAGCTTTAATCTTTTCCGAGTCGATTTCAATTCCACGATGTCGGACAACGAATCCTAAGAACTTTCCGGAGGTGACGCCGAAGGCGCATTTTAAGGGATTCATCTTAAGGTTAAATTGTCTTAATCGTTCGAAAACAATCCTCAAATCATACAGAGTGATTTTCCTTTACTTTGCTTTTGATGACCACATCATCCACGTAAGCATTCGACTTGATCGTGGATGAGATCATAAAAATTCTTGTCATCGCTCTCGGTAGGTCGCTCTCGCGTTCTTCGGTCCGAATGGCATTACCGTGTAGCAATATACTCCGATCGGCGTTCCGAATGCCGTAAGTTTTTCATCTTCCGGAGCCATTTTTATCCGGTTGTATCCCGAAGATCCATCCATGAATGAGAATATTTCATGTGTCAAGCAATGTCGATCATTAATTCTCGGATCGGCAGAGGGAATTCATCTTTTGGACATGCCTTGTTTAAATCTCTCGAAATCTACACAAATCCCGATCCGACCATTCTTCTTCCCGACCGGTACCACATTGGCTACCAAGTCGGGTATTGTTCTTCACGGACAAATTTAGCGTCTATTAGCTTTTTAACTTCAACTATGACTTGTTGTTCGATTTCTAGACGCATTCTTCTCGGAACCTCGTCCGACTCGGACAGGTAGGATCCACTCCTAGCTTATGGATCGCGACCTCCGGAGCTAATCCCGGCATCTCATCGTAGCTCCAAGCAAAACTAGTCTTTAAATTCCATTAATAACTCGATTATTTCTTCGAGTCTTCTTTATCGAGTAAGGAGCTAACAAAGGTAGGTCTAGGCTCTTGCTAGTACCTAAGTTAACTTCCGTTAACTCATCTATCAGTAGATTCGATCTCTTCTTCGAACTCCGGTGGAGCGTTTCCAATTTGTAAATCTTCAAGTTCTTCTCGTAGCTTCCAGTAGCTTTCATTAGACTCGCAAGTGACAACCATGCAAAATTCAGCATCGTCAACCGATCCTACCGTGCCGAATCCGAGACCATGCCTCGAATCGGGTGGACGACCGGAGTTATTCCATAAATTGTCAAAATGTTGTGATCGACCTTTTGTCCATTGTCGAGGTAAGAAACCACGCTGGATTAAATTTTGGACACAGGGGGAATACCACTCAAAAGGCAATTCCATTAATTCTGATGAAGTAGCATCTTCAAATTGTACATTATTTTCAGTTTTGGAGGAAGGAGCACCACGGTAGAATTCGATGAGCTTTAGCACCGCCGCTACGTACCTCTTTGACCACCATACCCTCGATCTTACTAGAATGGATCGGGGTTAGGGTCATAGTATGTACATAGTGGTTAATCTTCTCGTACATCGATTTATATTTCTTGTTCTTTTCATCTTCGAGAGTGATCCTGAATTGCGGCTTCTTCCTACTTATTGTCGTCGCTTCTTGCTCGATTTCTTTCTTCTTCGAACTCGTCTTCCCAATCAACATTGATGGCCGGTTTCCTCTCGTCCAATCGTCCCTAACGTCTCGCCACGACCTCGTCCCCGCCTCGACCTCGGATGCGAGTCGTGGAGAAACCTTCACCATCTCGCCGTAAGGGAGTGGTGAGTGATCGGCTGGACTAGAACTTCAGTTCTTCATCGTCCCGAACTTCCTTTGCTTCATTCGTTATGGTATCTCTCGGAGAAGATTGTTTTCTTCGGGTGCGTAATAAGCTCGCATCTTCATGGATTCCAATTTCATGTACGGAGAATGGTCGTAAGTCACCTTTGATGCACCGTTCCCCTCCATCGTAGTATTTGATGCACCGATGTAGAGATGATGGTACCATCCGGCTTTCATGTATCCATGGTCGGCCCAAGTAGAGCGTTGAATGACATTTCGAATCAATTATGTGAAATTTCGCGGTTGTCTTTGCTAAGTCACCTGGTCTTCATTAGCAGTGTTATTGATCCGAGGGCTCTTTCTCCTTTCCGGTCGAATCCTCTTAATAACATTTTGTCCGCTTCGAGCTCGCGAGCATCAATTTCCAAGTATGCTAGCGTTCGAAGATTCATTATATCGATCGATGCTCCCGGATCCACCAATACTCGGAGAGTGTAAACTTCCCAATTGTAATCGAAATGTACAACGGTCGGTTGTGGTCTCATTGCTCCAAGTAGTAGGTCATTGTCCGTAAAGGTAACACCCCGCTGTTCCTTTAATGAGCAAACCTCATCTAAGAAATCTCCGGTCATTTGAGCTAACCAAATTTCTGGATCAAGTAAGGCCTTGATCAGAGCTTCTCTCATTTCCTTTGATAAGATGAGAGCGTCGTAGATGCTCAGTTCGCTCGGTAGTTTCCTAAGATGGGCTAGCACGTTGTAGTCCACTTTATTTTCATGTGTCTCGATTTCTTCCCGAATGGGTATTTCTTCCGTCGGTTGGTTCTTCCCGAACAACCACCTGCTTTCCTTCGTCCTTCGGACCCATTCTCGGAGGTAGAACTCTTCCACTTCTTAAGTTGACTTCGTAATTTCTTCGAATCTAGTATTGAGTTTGTCGGTGTCTCCTCCCGAATCGGAATGACAGGTTCTTCTCGGATTAGCTTCGGAGTCCGAAGGCTCTAACTCTATCGTGATCGGAGCTCCTCGAAACTCGCAAATAGATTCGTTGCTTGTTGAACTCTCGTAGCCTCCTTGGTGGATGTCTTCTTTGTCATTGTGATCGTCGAGATCGTGTATGATTCGAGAATTGTTATTTGTATCGGAATCGACGTCCGGATTAGGTTGGTTGTCGCTAGTTACGTAATCGTTAGAAATGACCAAAACGTAGCCAACGCCATAACCCTTATCATTATAAGATCCCACCGGAGTGAGCAAATAATCATACGTAGTCGGAGGTTCGAGGGATTTCTCCCCCGAATCAAAAACAACCATCCTAGGATAAGCAGCCCTTAGTCTAGCCTTAAGAGCCTCTGTCTTTTCTTCTTCATCAATTTTCTTCTTTTCTTCAATCGTCTCTTGTTGAGGTGGTTCTTCTATCGCAAGTGATAAGTGCCGACTTGATAGGTTTCGAACTCCGAATTAAGGCTCGCACCGAAGTGGTTTGGATGCGATCCAAAATCTTCTTCAAGACTTTGTCCAAGCGGTAGTCCATCCATCATCAGCCGCATAGGATTTATCGAACAATGAGATCCGTCGAGATAACATCGACGGAACCTCCTTTCGGGGTTCCTTCATGTATTCCTTCGGGATCGTTATGTTCCCTTTTCGAAGATTGTCGTCGAGCCAACTTTTCAAGGTAATACAATCTTCTATCTTGTGCCCAAGCATCCGGTGGTAAGGGCAAAAGTCGGGATCACCTTTCTTGTCGACTTCTTCGGTCTCTTAAGCTCCGGCAGTTGGAAATCCGGAGTCTTCATCGACCGCGGAACATTTTCAGCATCGCCTCATTCTCGAACGGATATTCCCTCGCTCGAAGTTCCCTTAACGTATGCCGTGGACGAGGCGGTTGTTCATACCGTCGAGATGACCGATAGCCGGCTCGGGGTTGCCGGTAATTCCGTTGAATTTGCTGCGGCCGTTCGACGGTATTTGTATCGACTGCTCGCCTTTATCGATCGTCGCGACGATCCCGACTTCTTTTCAAAAGTTTTCACAGGCTTCGTTTGTCCGTTTTGCTCGGTGAAACTTAATTGTTTCGCCTCCTCTTGCAAGCTTCCGGCCTTGCTTAACAACTTCTCGAAAGTCTTAATAGTAAATCCTCGAGGAGAAGTGCTATCGGGCCATGAATGCTCTTAAGTAAAATGCCGACTGCATGTTGTTCTTGTAGCTGTGGCTCACACTTCATACTTAGATTCCTCCATCGAAGTATGTAGTCCACCAAAGTTTTGTTCGGCTTCTGCTTCTCTACCACTAAATCACCTATAGTGATGTGGTGCTGAGCTCCGGCAAATCGCTTGATGAAGAGGTTCTCTAATTCCGAAAATGTCTTCACCGAACCGTTTGGTAATTCCGCATACCAATCAAAGGCGACCCCTGACAGGCTGCTGACAAATTGTCTGAAGAGTAAAGCATCACTTCCGCCGGCATTGCAACAACTTGCACGAAAATGTGCAACATGCTGCCGGGGGTTTCCGGTTCCATCAAAGGTCTTGAACAGAGGTGGTACGAAGCCTTTTGGATATTGGACAGCGTCGAATTCTTCTGGGTAAGGCCTACCCGTCCGAATGGATGTCCGCTCTTTGATTGTGCCAAGGCTTCTCGCACCTACCGTTCCACCATGCTCTTGATATCCTTTTCCGGAATCATGCTTTGTATTGCATCCTTTTTAGCCGATCATCCCCGTCGACGGATGTAATCTCCTTTCCTCCGTCTACAATGTGAATAACTTCGGGGGTGTTTCTCTTGGGGTCGAACCCGAGTCCGGAGAGCGGCTAGGGCCGCAGCCCATCTCTTCTATCCTCTTTGCCATTCGGGAGATCGTATCATCTTTCTCTTGAAGCCGCATCCTCATCACTTCCGGCTCCTCTCTTCGCGGCCGCAGGAGCACCTTGTGAAGCCGACGAAGCTCTTGTTTCAACCATGTTAATTTCTCGCATATTCATCATCCATGAACTCGACGAGTCGACTTCATCTCCGAATTTTTCTTCTCTTTCTCTTGCTAATCGCCGAATATCGCTCTTAGCTTTTCCATAGCATCTTCTAATGGTCTTCTCTGTACGTCCTTGCAGTTGTCATGTGATAGCTGTCGGGTTTCCTTCTCATGAGTCCCCTTCATCTGCGGTAGCACTTTCTTCGGTCTCAAGTCTCCCCGACGAGACTTTCCTTCTCAGGTTGTTGTTTTAATCTTAACTGTCCGGTAGTGGGACGCCATACCATCCTTCTAGCAGCAGAAGGTCTAGGACCGGATGGTCTGTCAGCCAAATGCTGGAAGGTGGTATCCTCCCTAATTTGTAGTCCTGAAACAACGACAGTGGACTAGCTTTCATTCTCTTATTCGGCTTTTCTAGCCGATAGCAGTGTTCTATTCACGGCCCAAGACGGGATTTGGCCGGCACCCGCCCTATCCTTCTTAAAATCTCTGATACAGGGCATTTTTCTTTCTTTGCTAACTTCTCTATCAGGGTCTGCAGTCGAGCAAATGACGTAATTCTAGTCCTTTTCTTACGGCTGTCGCTATAGTATGCGGGTCGAGGTAATGTGGAAGCAATCCTGCGGACATTTTCCTCGTCACCGCGGCGGAAAGGGGATGGAATCTACTTCCTTCCAAAAGCGGTGTATACTCGAGCAATGGTATGTACTCGAGTAGTGGTGTGTACTCGTGGATTTCTTCTAAGAAAGTGACTTCGCAGCTCCGGCCTTTCTCGGCAATCTTCCTACCTCTCGTTTCTTCTCTCGAGTCCGTGTTAGGGGTGGAACCCTCGAGCCGGACCCAATTTCAAAACGAAGGTCTTGCACGGAAATCCGTACCCTCCACTGTAACATGCTCGTTACAAATTCGAACTTCCTTCCCTTTTAGTTCGGCGAAGCCGGGCAGGTGCAGGAGACGACTAGACCAGGTGGGTAGAGATAACAGTCCTCCTATGGACAGTAGTATTCCTCTCAGCTGGAACCCTTTGCGCAGGAGGGAATTCTCGGGTCGACTTAAGGTCGAACTCAATCAAAGGTCTTTCGGCTTCGGATACTTTGTCCGTCGTGCGAAAAGGGTAATGTCGGTGATCTTGACATTTGTGTTCTCGAATCTTCGTCCAAACCGGAGGATCCCATTGTCGGGCAAGCTTCATCCTTGTAAACAGCGAAGTCCAATCCATCGGTGAAGGAGAAAATCAGCTTTGGGGTGACATCTTCTCGCAAGGTAGATTCGATTGTCGATCCCAAGTTATGCTTCTTCTCATCGGACGAAAAGAAAGGAATCGAAAAGAGTCCGAACACACATTTGTTCATGTATTTGTAAAAAGGAGTTATTTGTTAAAAGAGTCATTCATTAGAGGGTTTTTTATTAGGAACGTAATGTTCAAAGGTGTAGAGAAGGTAAGGAATCCGATTCGAATTGGAAAGGAAAAGAAAGTCTTATGCAAGACCTCTCGACTCGAAGGACCGCTCCTAAACTAACACCTATCGGGGGTCCACCCCACCTCGGAAAAGAGGCAAAAGGATCTCGAACCTCTCTCGTTTAGGGGTGTCTAAACAGTGGCTCCTAAATCCGAGAGAATGTCGGCTATCCTCGTTCAAGGTCGAAATGAACATAGTATTCCAACGGAAAGAAGGGTAGTTCGATCCACTAGGGACATGGATACACTACCGATTTTTGGAAGCGTAACTATCCGATTAAAAATGGAGAGAGGAATTTTTCCTACGGAGTCGCCGAAGTTGTCGGCATATTTTAGGTTATGTGTTGTATTTTGAAAAGGGGGGTCGCCTACAGAAATTGTCGGCGAATTTTCATATTTTAAATTTAATTTAAATATATATATATAGTTTAAAAGATAACATTTGATTTTTTAAAGTAATTTTAAGTTTAAAAGTTTTAAGATATGAAATCAAACCGATCTCACATCCCAAATAGTTTATATAAACGAGCACCGCACCACAAACCGTGTATCTATCCCGAAGAATAGACACACTACTCGATGATGGGGCTCGATTAAATAAACTAGGAGATTTATGACATCCGTTTGGTCCGCGAACCAATTTTATAAGCCGGACAAGTTCCCCTGCTTAATATAAATGAATTAAACATGGTTTATATTACCTGGGTTCTTAAAATTCCCTATAGGGCAAGCCCCTATAGCTTAATTACATCTTAAGTGACAGGAATCACCTAAGAAAACTCTCGATAATAATCGTAGATCTCGCTCTCAAGAATTTCAAAGTTTAAGTTTTCAAGGGATTGAATTTTGGAATTTCAATAGGGAATGGATCAAATTTGGAACATTTTATTTTGGGAATTCAAAGGAAGAAAGGTAGGAGAAATCACGCATTCGAAGCGAACTTCGTAATTTCCGACTATCCTATTGTTTGGCTCGAATTTAGGAAAGCCCTAATGTTTATTTAACGTTTTGATCTTGCCAATATAATTAATTAGGACTTATATTCGTATGACACAATCATACAAACAACCTCGAAGATGTGAGGGTTTATGTCGTATCAGACAACTACCTCGGAATCCTAAGACCGGTTAGGGCTTAATTTGCAATGCAAATGCCTAACAAGAGATCGAGGATTTATGTTGCACTAGGCAAACTACCTCGAAATCCTATGGCTTGGTTATTTAATTCTAAGAAAGTTTTGTTGATGTAGATTCCAGTTTTGCTGATGACGATGGCCGTGCTGCCCACCATGCTCCGAGCTCCTTGTTTGCAGAGGTTTAGTTTTAGAAGTCATAAATCAGGAGATGAGAGAAGTGTTCGGTTTAGAGAAAGTCTTACTTTCCAAGTGTTTTTATGTTTTAATTAAAACAAATCTTAAAGTTGATTATAACAACACCGGTTAAGATCCCACTGCTCCATCCTTCCGCATCGTTATTTTTATCGGATTCACTTAGTCCGGATGAATTTGCTAAACTCAACTAAATGAGTTCCACACTTTCATTTAGACCGTGGAAATCCCGTTAGCAACACGTAGGTTACATCATCCGAGGTATTCCCGATCATCCAACAAGACGTTTTAATTTAGTTGTAGTTGTAGTTTTGTTGTTTTGTTTGTGATTAAATTTCGAGTTGTTTTATATTTTGAAATGTTGTGGCGGTGAATTTTATCTTGTAATAACTTTTAGTTTAGTTTGGTTTCAATTTTAGGGACTATCCTAAAGGTGTGGGTTTTCATGCAACGATTGTTTATCATGCGAGAAAAGTAAGTGAATTCCTGTAATAAGGTAAATTGCAAGAAGGTAAATTGCAATAAAATAAAAGCGTACTCTGGAGGGTCTTCCCGTCATCCCAAGCCGCACTTAAACACAATTTAGAATATTTAAGCATTTAAAGCAAGTTCCTAGGTAAAGCTAAGGGAAGGGTTATGGTTTTCTACCAAGGTCCTACTCCTATACCTAGTCATCTCCTATGACGTCTAGGTTCTCGTGCTTTGGTTTCGAGGACGATTTTCTTCATCAAAGAACAATTAAGTCCAATTGTTCTTATAAATATCCTATCATACTGAGGAAGTGCTTAAGACGAGTCTTAAACATCTTTTCAATACCTCTAAGATTATTTTAAGTCCAAGAGAATTTAATTATACAATGAATCAATCATCCAGGAGTTCAAGTTTTGTTATCTTGCTCAGTGAACTAGGACATTTGAATATCCTATGAGTGAAGTAACACTTCACTTAACACTCTGTTTAGGAGTAATGACAACAAGAGCTTTTGAGGGCAAATCGATGTTCAAGTGATTTGTGATTTTAATTTAATTCTAATCAATGGGTTTAAGTTTGGAATAGTGTTCAAGTTGTTTTAGATTTATTTTGAATTCTTTATGTCTTAAGTGATGTTATATTTAATTCAATTTAATTTAATTTAATTTTAATTTAATTTAATTTGGTTTAGTTTTAATTTTAATTTAATTTTATTTATATAATTTAATTTTAATTTTATTTTAACTTCGATTTTATTTTTTATTTAATTTAATTTAATTTAATGTGTTTTAATTTAATTTAATTTAATTTAATTTAATGTGATTTAATTTAATTTAATTTAATTTAACTTAATTTAAATTTTAATTTAATTTAATTTAATTTAATTTAAATTATAATTTAATTAAAATTTTAATTTGGTTTTATTTTTAATTTTAATTTAAATTTTAATTTAATTTTATTTTTTAATTTTAATTTAATATTTTATTTTTTATGCTTTCAAGATGATTTAATTTTAATTGTTAAAGTATTAATTTAATTGAAATTTTAAAAGGATTTAATTTAAATGTTTTAATTTTAATTTAATTTAATGATTAAGTCTTTTAGCATTTTAAATTTTGAATTTGGATTATCATTTTAATTAGGAATTAAATATTATTGAGGTGATTAATTTAGGGATTCTCGAATTAAAGAATAAATCTCTTCCTAATAATATCTCTATTTTAATAATTCCAATTTCTTCATTATTCTTCCAAATTTAATTAATTATTTAATTAAGGTTTATTTTAATTTTTTTTTAAATTATTTGGTAGGTTTCTACCCTTTAATTATTTAAATTTCAATCATCCAAATCAGATTAGGATCAAATATTTTACTCTTTTATTTTTATTAAACCAAAAAATTTTAATTATAGGTTAAAATTTTAATTACCATTTTGCCCTTTAAACTTACTAATTTTATAACTCACTAAATTGAGCTTAAATGAATTTCAAATTTTTGATGTGACTTCACTCATGTATCAATCAAGACATTAGAGGAGAAAATGTGATTTTTCTGTATTTAATTTATTTATATAATTATTTTTGGTGGAAAATAAGAATTTTCAAGGAAAATTTAATAACATGACCAAGGGAAAGTTTCTGTCCTTAAGAAAATTATGGGACATTCTTAATGACCAGAGGACCACTTGGACCAATTTTGGTGATTATTTGAATTATATTCTTTTTATTATAATTATTTTGAATTTTGGAGTATTAATTAATTCAAAAATAAAATAAAGGTTGAAAAGTGAATTTTATATTTTTCAAAAATCTCTCTGATATCAAGGAAATCAGAGAACTAATTTTTATAATTTTCTTATTTTTCTTTGATTTATTAGAATTATTTTAGTGGAAATGCTAGAAAATGCATTTTTTTTATTTTAAAATTACCTTAGGGCTTTAAAATTTAATATCTCATCATAGAGACTTAAGAAAAATATGGGTTTGTTCCTAAGTGATGAAAATTCAAAATGTGACATTTTGGTGAATTTTATTATTTTTGTGATTTTTATTATTTTTTAATTATTAAAAATATTAAAATAATGCAAAAAATCAACTTTTTTAGAAAATTGTAATTTTAATTTTCTTAAATTCCCTTGATATCAGAGAGGCTCCAAAACCAATTCGGTGAAATTTTGAAAAGTATTTTGAAAGTTATGAATTTTTTTAAGTTTAATTTGGCTAAATGGCTTAATCAACCCATTTGATAGAGCTAACCAAGTCCAATTGACTTCAAACTTTTATGGTGGGTTCCTCTGATCCTAAAGGTCAGTGGAGATTTGATTTCAAGTCAATTTGATGTATGATTAGCTCTAATTAATTAAAGCTCCATTTTGGGTGTTTAAGCCAATTAGGGTTATTACAAGTGAGTTAACTCAAAAACCATTTTCCCTAGGGTCCTCTGGTCATAAGAAACATCACCAAATTTTCCTAGAATTTATTTCACAACATGCTAATTATTGGAATTAAAATACTCAGAATAGTGACCTAGAATTGAAAAATCAATAACTCCTCATAGGGGTGGCCTCTGACTTTGGAAAATTCAGGGAATGTTCCCAAATTCAGAGGCTTCAAAAGCCCTATGGTCTCATGCATGGTGAATTGTATACAAGAATGGAGAATTGAAATAGTACAGAGAGTAAATAAATAATTAAAAATAAAATACTTGATGAAATTACATGATTCCTTTTTCACATTATTCTCCTCTGTTTACTGAGCAAGAAGGTATTTTTATTTTATTTTTCTGATTTTCCTACACAAAGTTATGCATTTTTGAAGTTTAGGGAATTAAATAAATCAAAAATACCCTAATTTCCTACTTATCACGCGGCGCCACGCCATCCTCGGCAGCTCCGAAAGGCCACACGTCGTCTTCTGATTCGGCGCCGCCATCCGACTCAGCTCTCCAGGGGCCCGCGGTTCATGCACCATCGCGTTGTCCGGCTCGATCCAGACCGTCCGCTCGATACACGCTCGATCCGACGGCTCCCAGTCATCGTCTACGACTGGTGTGCACCCGTGACCGTCAACCTTCTAACCCTAATTTCTCACTCGATTCTCAATGGATTTTTGTGTTCTTATGCTCTATGGATTTGTCTTGAGGAGACGAACACATCCATACGGTAAACATGTATTGAAATTGACTCAAATTAAATAGAGAATCTCTGTAAGCTCGGGAAGAAGAGTGAGTCCATACCTTTGCTCAGAGAAGTGAAGCTTCGATCTGAGAGTTGTGTCACCTTCGATTGGGTCCAAGCAAGCTCCAGATGAAGTCCCTTGGGTTGGTGAATTGTCCAGGTATGATTTCGACCACAGCCGATTACAAAGCTTGGGAGTCCGGAACGGATGGGTGGCCTGGAGAGGGGGCTTTCACTGAGGAACTCCTTCTCTTGACATTGTGCAGGTGTGGGTGAGTTTAATTTGAATTTGGTGGAGAATTGGGAGATGTCCTGGTTTTGGGTGGAATTTTGGCTGAGAAATTGGGCTCTGTTGGTGGGGATTAGGGCAAATTGTCACTGGGAATCAACTGCTCTAAGTGTGGAGAGTGGTCTGGAGCAATTTTGGCAGGGTTTCAGTAAGGTCTGGTTCAGCACCCCTCATGGGCGAGAGGAGGTGGTGTTTAAATAGGAGAGGGTGGAGGGCCTCCCAGGGGGGTTTAAGGCTGGGGATCAGCTGCTCTAGTGAGGAGAAGAAGAGCTATGTTGTCCATTTGGGTCGAGACAAGTCGACAAGGGAGAATTGAATTTTTGGCTCCTCCCGAGGTCTCGCCATGGTGTTTTCCGGCGGCTCGGTGGTGGCCGGCCGAGCACCGGTCACCATCTTGTTCGAGTGGGTCGTGGATGGGGTTTAGTGCGATCAATTGGCCATGGACATGTGTAAAGGAGTTTGATTTAAATGGAATGGGAGAAGGCTCATTTTGTCTTGGTTTGGTTCAACTCATGCATTTGGCTAGGTTCACCATCCAAGGCTTGACCTTGGCTGAGGGAGAATCATTTGGGTCACTGAATTGGTTTAGTGAAGTCCCCATCCATGGTGAGGTGGCTAAGCATGGTATAGTGTGTGACATGCTTAAGGTAAAAAGGTTTAAGGGAGGTTTAAGAAAGAACCCCCTCTTCTTGCCATAAATGGACTAATGACAAGTCAAAGCCCTCATGGCTTCATGTGGCTTGAGAATGGCTTGTTCATGGCTCCATTTGGCTTGGGAAAAGTTTAGTCAACTTCATAAAAATGGATTTTAAGGATTTTGGATATTTTGGTGGAAAGTTGGATGAAGCTTTATTTAGAATTATTTGATCATTGGATTAGGACTTAGGGATGATTTTAATTGAATGCATGATGAAGAAGAGTGTCATATGGACTTTGGATGAATTTTTGGGCTTTTGGATTTGGTGGAAGTGGGCTTTTAAAGGCTTCATGGAAGTCGGCTTTTGGATTTCAAAATGGGCTTTTGGGATGAAAGTTTTGTGAAGGACCATGTCAAATAAATGTTGCAATTGGTTTAGGCATGTGTCATGAGTGGTTTGAAATAAATTTGAGGTGGTTTGGGTTTGAATTGGGTTGAATTTGGGCTTTTTGGTAAAGTGGCCAATAGTAGGCCAAATTGGGTTAACTTGGGCTAATGTTGGGCTAATGTTGAGATTGGTGTAAAACTAATGTTGGGAAATGTTTGTAGGGCTGTTTCAAAGAGGTTTCAACTTTGGTTGGGTTTAGATTTAGTGGTTTGGGCCTATTTGGGTTAGGTTAGGTGTAGGCCCATGTAAAGAGTTTTGGCTTTGGGTCGAATTTGAGTGGGGTTTGGGTCCAAATTTTGGGCAAATTATGTTAGTTTTTTGTTTGTGGGGATGTTAGGGAAGGTTTAGAAAAGATTTGGGGTTAATTAGAGTTGAATTGGTTTGGTTTGGGCTAAGTTTGGGTCGTGGGTCCAAATTGGGCTTTAAGGTCAAAAGTGAAATTGGATTCAAATGCCAATCAAATTGGTCTTGGATTTAGTCTAGATTGGTGTTGGGGATGTTGAATTGAAGTTTAGAATTGAATTGGACCAGAATTTGGGTCAATTGGGTAGGTTTGGTTTGACATTGGGTTCACTTTGGGTTAAAATGGGTCAAATTGGGGATTTTGACAAAAGTGGGGTAAATTGACAAAATTGGCCCATGGTGTAGTTGAACAAAATGAAATTGGAAATATTTGGGATTTTTTGGAATTTTCTAGGAATTTTCTAAATTTTTGGATTTTTGGGTCAAGAGGGGCATTTTGGGTATTTGGAGGGTATTGGGGGTATTTTTGGTATTTTTGGCTATGAATGATCAATTTGAGTAATGTTGGAATGTTTGGGATTGGTTTTGAGCAATTTTTTGTGATTTGGAGATTTTTTGGAAAATTTGGGTAATTTCGAGGGTTTTGGGTAAATGGCGTGTGTAGGTCCCGGGGTCAAAAATCGAAATTTTGGAAAATTGAAGATTGGGTAAATGTAAGTGGAATGGAACCATTTTGGGTTGAGCCATGAAGCCATATCAAGCCTAGATGAGCCATGAAGGGACTCATTTGAGGCATTCACTATGTTGTTCCTAACCCTCTTGCCCGAGGGCTTAGTGGTTAAGGACCATCCATGTGAATCACCCGCATGAGTCGGAGGTCAAGTCGGGTATGGGTGTGGTTTTAGGAGGTGTGTGAAAGTGTAGTGTATAAGTGTAGTGTGTGTGTAAGTCAACCCTCACCGCGACCGTGCCACCCGGGGCGAGTCCTAAGGCCAAAGAGTCCTATAGGAACTCATCCTTTAAACTTCCACATTTGATTTCAACCCTGCTAGGTGATTAGGGGTCTACAATCAAGTTTGTGGAGTTTGCAAGGAGTTAAGAAGTGGTTTGAATTTCTAGGTGGTGGGTCCCAATTCTAATCCTCTAGGATAGTCAAAGGAAAAGCCTAAGGCTAGATCCTAAGTACTAAAAAGAAGAAGAGAAGACCTCATCAAAAATGAGGTCAACAGGGGGTTATGAAAAAATACTAATGAGAGAAGAGTTAACTTCCCTGCATTGAAGTTAAATTCTAATTCCAAAGCATGGCATTACTTTATATCATCCAAGCTACTTCCAACAAATCATCTTAGTGAAGTGACTAGAGAGAGAGCCACTTTGAACTATTGTATCCAGAAGAAGAAAGCGGTAGACATTGGAAGGATTATTTATGATTGTATCTGGACTTTTGCTAGAGCTGCCACTACTGCAGGTATGGGATTTACTTCTTTGATACATTCATAGTGAGAGCAGGGTGGTCTTAGATTTAAAAATTGGGAAGAGGTTATTCAACCTCTTAAGCCCATTACCAATTCAAATTTGAAGACTCATGCCAAGCATTCAATATTTGGCTTGAGAGGAGGATTTTCTAGAGGATCCAGTGCATCAACTTTTGCTGCTTCTACATCTCATTCTTCTACATCTCAGGAATCTTCAGGTCAGTTCACTGATTCACAGACTGAGCTTTTAAATAGGATAATAGATAATGTTAATTTTACTGCAGATTGAGTGCATGATTTAGAGGGGAAAGTAGACCATATGGGAGATTATCTTCAGAGACACAGTAAGTATGAGAGGAATTATCACAACTATATGGATAGATTGATGAGAGGAGATTTTAGTGCTATGGTACCTACTCATCCACAATATAATCCATATGTACCTACTCGCACCTAGAGTGAAGGAGATAAGGATGATGATGAGGAAGAAGATGACTAGGATTATTATTTTATTTGCATTATGTATGTTATGTGATGTGTTTATGGATTATTTCTATATTTGATATTGTGTTGTTATTTTCATTTGTGAATGTTATGGAAGACTACTTTATGTATTTCATGTTGTTGTATTAGTTGCTAAAACACTTTAGATTGTGTTGTTATTTTAGTTGTGGACGTTTTGTGTTTGTAATATGTGATGTGATTATTTGTAGTAGTAAATCTGTTAGTGATTTGTTAGTGTGTTTTGTTTGATAGTTTAGAACTTTTTTTGGAAACTATTTACGAAGGTTTTAAAATGTTATTAAAATCTACTAATTAAACTTTATGCTTAACTTTTCAATTTACTGCCATATGTATGTCTTAGTTTGAATTTCTGTTTAAGTGTGTGAATTTGCTTTGGTATCCTCCACTACTTTAGAAGTCTTTTGAATATCTTTTTATTAAAATGAAAATTTTTAAAATTTTGAATCTAGTCATTTTCATTCATTTTTTTAATACCTGTATATTTAGAATATTTAAAAATTCCTATAAAGTTAACATTTTTAGTTTTCAGTTCCTACATATGTATGTTGTAACCATACTTAAATGTTTTATTATAATGAAAATTTTAAAGTTTGGGGGAAATAAGAAACAATTTTCAAAAACTTTAAATTTTATTTTCTCTAAAGTGAACTAAAAATTTAATTTTGAATGAAAAATAATTATGTGTATGAAGTTATATTTAGGAAATAAAATTTTGAATAAAGAAATGAGCAAGAAAACTTAGTTAAAATCTAAAGTAATGTTGAAAATTTCAAAGTTAAAAAATTTCTTAGTAAATAAATGATGAATATTTGGTAACTATCTTTAGTAATAAAAGTTGAATATTTGGAAAAATAGAAGATTAGGCTTTTATTTTTAATCCTTAAGTTTCTTTAATTGAAAATAATTTTCATAACTGTTATTATATTTCTAGGTTAAAGATATATATATCTACCTTATGCTTTAGGAAAGGAATGTTAGAATTCAGAATCATTAAAGGCCTATCTAGATACAGTAGTCCTTGCCTTATAAAAAAAGAAAAAGATAAAAAAAAAGAAAAAGAAAAACAAAAGAAAAGAAAAAGTGAAAAAAGAGAGTATGAAAAATGAAGAAGAAGCTTGAGGATTTAAGAGCCTAATCAAAAATTTGTTCCACCTCTGATCTTTTTAGAGTATAAGATTTGATGAAAATCTTGAACCTTATAAGTATAATGTAGGGAGTATAATTGTTTTTAGTAAAGATTTTTAAGTAAGGAAAATAAAATGCCTAATCCTTATTTTTTAAAGAATCTATAAGTATTTTTGTATAAGATAAGAACTAGTATTTTTGATTAACCTTTAACTAAGAGATTTCTAAACATTAAGTTGGTCTCCTTTACTAAAAATTTTTCTAAATTGAATTGATACATTTATAGAAGAAAATTTTAAAAACTCTTAAAGAAACTCATCACATAATTTAGTTGTATGATTTCTATATGATTAAAGTGTCAATTGAGGACAAGTACATTTCAAGTTTGGGGGATTTTGTTACACCTAAGATATATAGTATTTTTGTGTATATTTTTATACCTATTTTTGATGATATTGCACTTTAATGGAAGGTATTTTGTGTGTTTTATATTACAGGTATGATTAAGTGGATGATTGTGATGAGAAAAATGAAAACAGATCAAATTAGGAGAAAAAATAAAGAAAATTGAAGAAATGGTGAGTGGCGGCTAAGCGTCGGACATTGCGCTTACGCGCCAAGGCCTGTGGGTATGCACCAAAGTTGGAGCTTACATGCCAGCATTCTCGCGGCTAAGTGCAATAGTAAAAAAATAGAGTTATTTTAATATAGGCGCCATTTTGAAGTGGTTTTCGAAGCACCTCTTCGTGAGAACGTGGGTAACTACCAATTGGCGCCAATTTTCATTCAAATTACTTTTGAATGGATGCATCTCTAGGAAGATACATTGAATTGGGACACAATTTGAAGAGATACGAGGACACCTTTTGGAAAAGTATAAAATGAGGACTTGAAGAACAGAAATATGGTTGTTGTTGGAGGGTGTGGTTTGTGTTTTAGAGTGAGGTTTATGTTAGGAAGTTATCTTAGAACACACCTCTGCACTTCATCATCTTTACTTTATTTTATATAATTTATATTAGAAGTATAATTAATATTTTAACTCTATGGAGATGGGCGCCAACCGCAATAGAGTATTTTAAGGGAAAATAAAGTTTTCAAAGGAACTTCA
The DNA here is from genome assembly GCA_022702705.1 of Papilionanthe hookeriana x Papilionanthe teres. Classification (NCBI taxonomy): domain Eukaryota; kingdom Viridiplantae; phylum Streptophyta; class Magnoliopsida; order Asparagales; family Orchidaceae; genus Papilionanthe; species Papilionanthe hookeriana x Papilionanthe teres. The sequence goes on along the minus strand of CM040431.1, from coordinate 2,018,509 downwards.
AGTGTTTTGTGGAGAGGATTGACAAATAAGTCTTTATCTTTGTATTACATTTGGTTTTTTTGTTAAGACTTCTTGTGTTTTCACTATGCTTTCTACTTTTAAACCAAGTTGTGATTGTGTTTTCTCCATGAATTTTGAGTAATTTTCTTTATCTTTTTCCTTAATGTGATGATGTAATTATGTTATGGAAATATGTTGTGTGAAGTGTAGTATTTCAATGTTGTAAGAAGTTGTGATGATTCGAAACCTTGTACTTCATTTACTTCTTGATTTGGCTAATTAAGATGTTAAAATATGTTGTGAGAACATGTAAGGCTAGTACAACAATTGAAAAGAATCACATGAAATTGTATGGGTGAGAATGTAATCCATATGGTTGAGCACAAATAAATAGGGAGATATACTTTGATGGGTGTAGAATTAGAGGACTTTAGAGTGATAGTCTAAAGCCCCAAATTTGGTTTATTTTGTTAGGTTTTGATACGAAATGTTAGCCCCAAGAGGAGGGAATCGAGGAAACTCTATAGTGAGAGCTAGTATCTTTCCTGCCTAACCCGTCTTCAAGATTTTTAAAACAGTGAATTATCCTATGTTTTTTATAGCATATCTTGTAGGGTAAAAAATATTATTGCTCCTATTTGGCACAACACATTTTAGATACTTCCACAACAAATATTTTTTCATAATTTGTTACTGATTCATATATAAGAAAAAGATATTTCATTTGCATAAGTTTTCATCTTACAAAAGTTTAGTTAAAGTATTTGCTTACTTTCATTTCAATTTATAAAATTAAAAAAAAAAAGAATCGGATTCTGTTTCCTCAAATATTATCTTTAATTTGAGTAAGATATTTTCTAAAAGTAAAAAGTAAATTTTCTATTTTCTAAGATAGAAAATATTTCTTTGTTATAACTTGTTCTGTGGGTTCGATAACTGGCGGCTTAATTAGAAAGTCCTTTATTACTTGATAAACAATATGTATACTTGTGTAGTATCCACATTATAAATCATTAAAAGGAGTATAAAATTATATATATATATATATATATATATATATCGTAAGCATAAATATCAAATCGTAGATCAATCATTCAATTAGACATTCAACATGATTCAAATTAAATGTTGATGCCGATCCCTAACAAATATACTATGCCATTAAGGCACAACGCATTTGTTGGAAGCAGATCATTTTTTAATCAAGCCAAGGTTAATTGGGTCACCAACATTGCCTAATAAATTAAAAATGAACTAAAAGGAGCTCTACATCTACCTAATCTTTCTCACAGTGAGAGATGACAATTCAAATAAAACTGATGCTTGTGCAACCTTTCCTTAAAACAAGTGACAATGGTGGCCTCTACTTGACCATATGCATTATGTTATAGATGATGGTTTGACATCTGCTTGCCTTTTTCTACTATTGTAAATGAAGAATGACAACTGACATGTCTGACCGATAGTCTTAAATAATAGAACAACTGCAATCTCTACTAGACAATATTTACAACAGTATAGTAGAGGGATGGTTTACTCATATAATCTGACTCATTCGTTATGCTTCCTCATAAAGAGCTTACCATGAGTTAAATGCGGTACCTTCTGAGTGAAATACCCATAGGTTAGTTAAGTGGCTTTAAAGTTTGAGGTATCCTGACTTAGACCGAAACTGATTAGTGATTACGAAGCATGGTTAATTGAGAAGAATCAATATCATGTGATCCGAGTCATCTATTATCCTTTCTCAAAGAAAGGGAAACTAATGTTTTCCTGACCATATTTGCAACAAAAAAGTAAAGATGATCTCTAAGTAATCATATTCACAATGGTGTAGAAGGAGAAGGTTGGATTATCTCTTATAATTCAAACCATCCATCATGCCCTCTCGTAAATAACTGACTAAAGAGTCAATATGTTCCTCATTGTGAGGAACATTCACTCTTTATTTGTCTTCATATTTCAAAATAATAGGGATGAACAACTCAACACCTGCTTGTCTTTATTTATAATAGAAGATGCAGGAGAGTTCAATGCCTGCTTGATCTTATTCATGATAGTAGAGAAGAAATCCATTAATGGTGAGATTAGTCATAGGTAATCTTAGTCCTTCAAGATGATTTCATAAAAGAACCGACCAGAAAGTCATATCTTAGAGATGCATCAAATGCTAGATGAATACGGCAGTCTAGTAGCAAAACGTTTTACAAAGAGCTGGTCAAATAAGCTTGTTATTTCAAAAGATTAGAATATTATCAAATAGTTAAGAACATGTATTATTGATAAGATAATGATAAAATGCTCTTATCAATAACTGACTGAATAGGCTTGCTAGTTCCATTGATTAAGGCATCATCAAATAGTTAAGGAGATATCTATCCTGACTAGAAAGTAATGAGATGCTTTTTATAAAGAAGTAGCTGGATGGGTTTATTAGTTTCGATGATTAAGGTACCATTAAATAGTCAATGGGGTATGTCTCATAACTATATAGCAATGAGATGCTCGTAACAAGAACAGGCTTAATAGGCTTATTGGTTCCATCAATTAAAATACTATCAAATAGTCTAGGAGATATGTATCTTGACTAGATAGTAATGAGCTTAATACACTTATTATTTCCATTGATTGAGTCACATTCAAATAGTCTAGGAGATATGCATCTTGACTTTTTAACATCAGACTAAATGGACAATGTAGTCTAGTTGATGGAAAAGGCTGGATTAGCATGAGTAATCTCAACCAGCAAAGATACTCTCTTATGGAGAACTAACTAGAAACTCAATATGGTTCTTGTCGAGTAATACCATCTAATCAAGGTATTCTAATTAAGTTTTATGCTAGATTGACTAGAGAGGCACTTTAGTAAGAAGCCTTCATGGAAATTCTTAGCACATATAGTGTTGTAAAATTGCCAGATATCCAGATATTTCGATGATCAATAGATCAATTCAGATACTTAAGATAGTCTACAACATGTCTTCTGACAAGGTGAGTGAAGTCAACCAAGTCGATTGAGAATTTCATGAATGTTAGATAGACAAAGTGGTTCAACCTTAAGGTTTTCATAAGCACTTGTGAAGTAACTCTCACTAGGGATTTCTTAAAAACTAGCAAAGTGACTCCTACGAAAGAGGACATCATAATTTAATTGAATATTGAGGTAATTTTATTAAACATATTGTGGCTTCAATAAGCTAAGCATTCTAGCTGATATGACATATATTTCGGTAGGGGGAACACAATCTATTGAGTCGCTCAAAATATTAGGGTATACCAGACAAGCTAGCCCAACCCATTTGTAGTGCCTTTAGTAGAAATTAAATAATATGACTCATAATGGTGAGATCTCGTTTTTTTAATCAGATATCACGTGTTTTGATTAGTAAACAATTATCTAGACATTTCAATGGTTTAGATCAATATGACATGCCCATGACGAGGCGATTTAAAATGAACCATGTCAAGCGCAATATCAGAGAGGTTGGATAGAACACACGGTCTAATCCTCATAGTTGCTTATGAAAGCATTAGTAAAAGTGTCTCTCATCGGAGATTCTTCAACAAGTAGCAAGGTATCTCTTGTTAAGCAAAATATCATGATTTAGTAGAGTATCACAGTAGCTGATTAGACATGGATCAACAATATGAGTAAAGCTCTTTAGTTATTACACCATGTCTTTCTGACAAGGCAATAACAATTGTCCAAGTCAATTTGAATTTTAATGTGATTAAACACGCAAAAGAAAAAAGATTGTAATAATTGATAAAGCAAATCTCGTTAGGGAAAACATTATGAGTTAATCAGATATCGAGGTGTTCCAATTAGACATAGACCAGTTGATCAGGCAAAATGCTTGAATTAATACGTCATAAATTTTAACAAGGCGATTAAGATCAATGAAGTTGATAGAAATAATAAGGTAGGTTGGATAAAGTAGATGTTTCCACCTGTATGAGATACCTTCATCAAGAGTTTAGAGAGTTGCTAGCAAGATGACTCCAGCAAAGGAGTTTGAATAATATGTCATGTCTTTCTGGTAAGTAAATAAAAATTTTATAAGTCAACCAGGTTTAACTTATAAAATGTGCTTTCATCAAAGACCTTGTAAGATGACACTTTTTGGGGATTCTATTGTGATATTTTGCTTAGACATGGATCAGCTAAGTGAGCAAAAGGCTTGGGTTGATACAACATGTCTTTTGGATAAGGTAATTAGAATTGATAGAGTCTCAAAATATCAAACTAGGTTAGACAAGCAAGACAATTTAACCATAAAGGGATCCTTTCATAAGATTTTATGAAGCAACACTTGTTGGGAATAGTCTAGCCATAGGATGACTAACCATGAAGCACTCAACTTTTAAGCCAAAGTCAAACATATCCTTTAAAGGATATCTACCACATTCACAAGTGGGAAAGATAATCTACCACGTTCTTTTATAATGTGTTGGATACTTTTTGTTTTTGAACTCTGGACGAAAGGAATACTAAGAGAGTTATAAAACTTCTCTCACATTAATTATTGGTTGTGTCAGGTATATGACACCCAATGTGAATTACACCTTGTCTGAATGCCAACCCACAATTATGTTAAGAGAAATACATGGCATCCCTTGCACTTGTTCTCTTTTATTATGAGCATTACTTAATTATCTTTAGCAAGTATAAGCTACCATCATAATAAACTTATAGAAATGCTTTATCATAAAGTCATATCATATTCATTTGTTATCAAATTGATTTACAAAATTACAATGTTTCTTTGAGCATCAATTTTCATGAAAATAAAGCATCAAATTTTATTTTATACATCAAGTATATAAAATAAGCCTAAGCATAATACTTCATCAAATATCTCTTATTGATAGAGGGCATTGAATGGGATATGTCTGCATCGATCAACAAGTAAGCGTATCTTCCTTCATAAAACTTTTGGATCACAGATGGTCCTTCTCATGTGGGCTTAAAATTCTCTTGTCTTCGATGGTGAGTCATGACAGGGAGGGCAAAACCAACACCATGTTACCAACAATAATGGTTTTTTGCCTCACTAGCTTATCGTGAGCTCTGGTCATTCAAGCAAGATACAGCTCAAGGTTTTTCTAGGCTTGAAGTTTAAGCTTCTTATGGCTATGCAGCACCTCCAATGTAAGCATGATATTCTCATCACTATTAATATTTTTCACAACAACTCGCAAAAAAGATAATTCAACTTCCAACGAAAGAATCGTTTCAGACCTGAAAGTTAATACATAAGGAGTTGAAAAAGTGAGGGTACGATATGTCGTACAAAATGTTCACAAAGCTTCTGAGTGTTTTTTGTGCCATTTTTTCTTATTAGCATGCAAAATTTTATTCATTATGTATACCAAAATCTTATTGAAAGCTTTGGCCAAGTCGTTTGCTCACAGACAACAGGTTAGGGAATATCTATAATCAATCTGATGACGTCGAGAAAATATATTTATCTTAATGTTCTTAAAGGCCAGCCTGTCATAAAAAATGATAGAATGTGGTATACCAAATCATAAACAATGTTTATCTTATGAAATGTTTGTTTTAAGTCATCTATAGGTTGTTTAATCAGCAACTTTTAATATGTACATCATCCATATATACCACAATATTTTTTTCTTTTTGATTTGAAAAAAAAAAATCCATTAAACACTAATAGTTAACTTTAGTGTTGTTAATCCCAAAGGGCAATACATATAGTAGTAAAGACATTTGTGAGTAATGAATGTTGTCTTCTCAGTGTTGGATGAGTGCATTTTGATATGATGGTAGCCAGAGAAGGCATCCAGGAAGCCCATTATTGATGACTGATAGTCAAATCTATCAGTGTGTCGATCCTTAGTAGAGATAGTTATCCTTTAAGTAATAATAGTTCAGCTTTGTGAAGTTCATGCACATTCTCCAGTTGTCATTCGTATTTCGGACCAAGACCTCATTTGAGTTCTAAGTTGGATACTCGACCTCCCAAATGACCTCATTATGTTTCTACACCTCTTCCAGGATCGGTTCAGATAACATCGTGGATGATGTTCTCATCTTTTGCTTTGCAGGCCTGAATGCTGGATTAATGATCATGTAGTCACAAGCTACAATCAGGATGCCCGACATTTTAGTGGCTGATTACGAAAAATGTCCATATGCTCCAAGAGAGTTTTGACTAGCATGTCTTTTTTATCATGCACCAAAGTTTTTACTTATTATAAAAAATTTATCCATCTCTCCATTGAAGAAAAAAATCTTTATAGTGGTCCCATTAGCTCTTAGACACACCACTCACTAGTTATAAATATTGAGCAACTTTTATTCCATATTGCTAGACACCAGGAGGTAGCATGTCCAGTAATGCTCTAAGATTCCCTTAAAAATATCTATTTCTCCATGCATGAAAACTTTATCGTGACGTGGTATGTGAAGACCACAGCTCTGGATTCATTGGGTAGTGGAAGATCAAAGATAACATTATAGGTGGGTGGCTGATCCACTAAAAATTTGATAGCTTTTTAATGTCCATTTCATACCTATTTTTGATGGTATTGCACTTTAAAGAAAGTTATTTTTCATGATTTCATGCAGGTACAATGATTTTAGGCCTTTGGAGCATGATCACTGAAAAATTTATTAAGAAATTCATACCTATTTTTGATGAAATTGCACTTTAAAGAAATGTATTTTCCTTATTTTATTGCAGGAATGGAGAATTTAGGTGATAAGAGCAAAAATCATAAAAAGGAGCAGATTTGGAGCAAAAAGGAAGAAAATAATGCAATTTGTGCTGAGTCGCCGACGGCGAGATCGAGCCCGCCGACGGCGAGGGTACGAGGAAGAAATTCTGAAGGATTTACAATCTGTCTCGGCCGACAGCGAGCCCGAGCCCGCCGACGGCGAGATAGCACGGTTCGAAGACCTTCTAGAAGCCTCGCCGACAGTCGAGGTAGTTCGTCGCCGACGGCGAGCTAGTTCAAATGGCGCAGATACATTGAACCTGGACACTTTTTGAAGGGATGCTTACACACCTCTTGGTCCTTTGCTCACCTCTATATATAGAGGCCGAAATTCAACTTCTAAGTGTGTTAATTTTGTGTGCAATGGGTGTTATTTTGTGAAGTGTGTGTCAATTTGTGTCTTTAGAGTCTTAATTAGTGTAATTAGTGAGTCTTTAGTGAGTTAGTGAGTTTTTAGTGAGTCTTCATTGCATCGGAAGGAAGAGTCGAAAGGAACTGCGAGGAGTCCGTCGGGGATAAATCGAGATAAGTATTTATATTTATTTTTTTTAACTTTAAATGAAATCCATGCTCGGCTTTAGTTCCCATGCATTCGAGTAGTTTATTAGTCTTTCTCCTCGTTTATGAAATTAAGTGACTAGATGAACAAAAAATAGAAGTACTTTTATATATTAATAAATTGTGATAATTTTTACTTAAAACTTAATTTACTTTTCAAACTGGCCATTTGATTTGTTAAAATGTGTTGATTAACAACTATAGTAAAAATTACATCTGATAATTGGGGAATTCAAAAGCCTTGGAAGGAAGGTGCAAATAAATAGGAAAATAATATCACTGGGCGTAGAATTGAACATTTTAGTGTGACAGACTAAAATATTCAATTCGGTCCTATTGTTTGAGAGCTGAATTGTAGGTGTTAGCCCTCAGGCGAGGGGAACGTGGGAGCTCTGAAGTGGCAGTCGGTATCCTCCCGACTTAGCCGCGGATTCGGTAATCAAACATAGGATTAGTCAATATTCTTTACACTCGGACCAAAGGGTAAAGAATAGGAATGCTCCTATTTGTCACAATACCTTAAAATTATCTATGTAAATTCATCAATCACTTAAATTTCTAAACAAGGGGAAAGATACTTTTTCGAATAGTTAAGACTTATTTAGCAATTAGTTTAATTTCCTGCACTTTCAATACGTATTAATTTTCTACTTAGTTAAGTTACCTAATTAAAATACTTAGTTTACTTTATTGCGCTTAAATTTAGAATTCCAAATTTTCGTATACTATTTTAAAATTATTATTATTATTATTTTAAAATTAGTTGTTATTTAATTTTCTATTTCCTGTGGGATCGATAACCAGGACTCCACTAGAGCCCTGTATTACTTGATACGATACGTATACTTGCGTAGCATCCACAACTTAAACAATTACAATTCTATACATATAATATAGCGGGGTCAAGTTTTTGGCGTCGTTGCAATTAAATTAAAAATATCATAATATAAAATTGTGGGTTAAGTTTTTGGCGCCGTTGCCGGGGAAAGTAAGAAAAATTTACTAGAGTAACGGACTATTTTAAAATAATCATAATAAATAAATTAATATCTATTCTAAAATTGTATGCGCAAATTTGGAAACGAAAATTTAATACCTTACGATTCTGAATTAGAGCGTACAATTAAAAGAATTAGAAAACAAAAGAAACAAATTATAAATTTAACACAAATGACGAATATTCCCGAAATTCAAAATATGAACCAACAAAGACCATTAAGAGATTATGCCAACCCTACATCGGATGAAATTCATTTAACTATTCAAAACCCCGATGTAGTCGCTAATTCATTTGAACTTAAACTTGCAATTATCCAAATGGTACAAAACAATCAATTTAGTGGTTCACCTACTGAAGATCCTAACTTACAACTTGCTAGTTTTCTAGAACTTTGTGCTACTTTTAAATATCAAGGAGTATCTGACGATGCTATAAGACTTAGACTTTTTCCTTTTTCATTAAGGGATAAGGCTAAAATATGGTTGAATTCGTTAGCACCTGGATCTATTAAAACTTGGGGAGAATTATCACAAAAATTTCTATCCAAATATTTTCCACCATCTAAAACTCGCTAAGTTTAGAAATGATATAACTTCTTTTTGTCGAGTTAGATGGAGAATCAATATATGAAGCTTGGGAGAGATTTAAGGAACTTCTTAGGAAATGCCCACATCATGCGCTACCAGATTGGTCGATTATTCAAACCTTTTATAATGGATTAGTAGGATCCTTAAGATCAATCATCGATGCTGCTGTCTTGGAGGTTCATTAATGTCTAAACCATTTGATGAAGCTTATGCACTAATCGAAGAAATGGCAACAAATAATTTCCAATGGCCTCGCTGATAGAGTAAATGCGAAAAAGATAGCCGACATTCATGAAAACGATGCAATATCTATGTTAGCTTCTCAAATTGCTGCTATATCTAAGAAATTAGATCATTTTGGAATGAACTACTCTCCTACTTTAGAAGAAAACTCATATGAACAAATCATAGAATCTCAATCTAATTATGAAACTTTAAATGCTATTAATAATAGAACTAATAACCCTTATTCAAACTATTATAATCCTGGTTGGAAAACTCATCCAAATTTTAATTGGAATAACACATCTAATCAACAATGGATGAATCAAACTAATCAAGCAAATCCAAACTATAAACCTAATTACCCACCTGGATTTAATAACACTAACCCTCAATTCAAAGATAAGAAATTATCTATGGATGAATTAATTCTGAATATGGGTCATCAACTACAAAATCAAGGAAATCAACTATAAATTCAAGGAAATCAATTACAAATTCAAGGAACATCTATTAAAAATATCGAAACTCAACTTGGACATATTGCTACTGCGCTAAATAATAGAATACCTTGAACTTTTCCTAGTAATGTGGAAATAAATCCTAAAGATCAAGGAAAAGAACAAATTAAAGCAATACAACTAAGGAGTGGAAAAGAATTAGAACCTCAAATTCAAAAAGAACTTGAAAGACAAAAAGAGGAAGTGGAAATTGAAAAGGAAACACTTCAACAAGATTCAAACTTAGAACATCCTTTAATACCTATGAAAATTTCGTTGAAAAACCTCCACTACCATTTCCTCGACGACTAGCTCAACATAAAAAAGATAAACAATTTGCTAAGTTCCTTGAAATATTAAAGAAATTAACAATCAATATACCTTTTGTCGAAGCTTTAGATCGGATGCCAAATTATGTAAAATTTATGAAAGATATTCTAAATAAGAAAAGAAAATTCACCGATAATGAAATAGTCGCACTTAGTGAAGAGTGTAGTGCTTATTATTCGGAAGAAGCTTCCCGAAAAATTGAAAGATCTCGGTAGTTTCACTATACCCTGCGCTATAGGAGAAAAATTTTATGGAAAAGCTTTGTGTGACTTAGGAGCAAGCATCAATCTAATGCCTCTATCGATTTTTAAGAGATTAGGATTAGGAAAAATTACACCTACTTCAGTAACCCTTCAATTAGCTGATCGTTCGGTTACCTATCCTAAGGGAGTTATTAAAGATGTGTTAGTAAAAGTGGATAAATTTATCTTCCCAGTAGATTTATTATTTTAGATATGGAGGAAGATAAAGAAATTCCTATTATTTTAGGAAGACCATTTTTAGCTACTGGAAAAGCTATGATTGATGTTCAGAAAGGAGAATTAACTATGAGAGTAAATGACCAAAAAGTTACATTTAATATTGCAAAATCAATGAAATATCCTGTGCTAGAAAAAGATGATGAATGTTTTCGGATGGAAATACTTGAACATTTACAACGCGAACATTTTAAGGAATATTACGAAGATAAATTAGAAAAAGAAAACATTGAATTAATTGAAGATAATAATGAAGAACTAGATTATATTCGGGAAAGATTTGAATTTTTGGATAATACTGAAAACGCCGATAAGAATATAGTTCCATCAATTATTAAACCTCCTGAACTTGAGCTAAAAATATTACACGATCATTTGAAATATGCTTATTTAGGTAATTCTTCAACTTTACCGAGTTATTATTTCATCCGCATTAAACGAATCTCAAGAACAAAAACTTTTAGAAACTTTAAAAAAATATAAGAAAACTTTTGGTTGGACTTTAGCGGATATTAAAGGAATTAGTCCTTCAATCCGTATGCATAGAATTATTTTAGATGATGAACATAAACCTAAAGCGGATCCCCAAAGGAGATTAAACCCAATAATGAAAGAAGTAGTTAAGAAAGAAATTTTAAAATGGTTAGATAATGGTATTATATATACTTATTTCGACGATGCTTAGGTAAGCCCAATTCACTGTGTTCCTAAGAAGGGAGGAGTGACCGTCACTCGCCAATGAAAATAACGATCTTATTCCTATAAGACAAGTTACTGGTTGGCGTATATGTATTGATTATAGGAAATTAAATACTGCCACCAGGAAAGATCACTTCCCTTTACCATTTCTAGACCAGATGTTAGATAGATTAGTCGGACATAAGTATTTTTGTTTTCTAGATGGATACACCGGTTATCATCAAATACAAATTGCTCACGAGGATCAAGAGAAAACTACATTTACTAGTCCTTATGGAACTTTCGCTTTTCGAAGAATGCCTTTTGGATTATGTAATGCACCAGCAACATTCCAGAGATGTATGATGTCTATATTTAGTAAGTTAATTGACAATGGAATAGAAGTATTTATGGATGATTTCTCTGTATTTGGAACAACATTTGACACATGCTTAACTCATCTTGAAAAAGTATTAGAAGTATGTGAGAAAACAAATTTAATTCTAAATTGGGAGAAATGTCAATTTATGGTTGCGGGCGGCATTGTACTAGGGCATAAAATTTCGGAAAAAGGCATGGAAGTGGACCCTGCAAAAATTCAAGTTATAGCTAAATTACCACCTCTAACTACGGTAAAAGGGGTAAGAAGTTTTCTTGGACATGCTGGATTCTACAGACGTTATATAAAAGATTTTTCAAAAATTACTAAACCTCTATGCCAACTTCTCGAAAAGGACAAGAAATTTGAAACTACAATCGAATGCCTGAATGCTTTTGAACTCTTAAAAGAAAAATTAATTACAGCACCTATAATAGTTTCACCTAACTGGGAGAAACCATTTGAGCTTAAGTGTGATGCTAGTGATTATGCTGTAGGAGCAGTTCTTGGGCAAAGATATTAAAAGATTTTTAAAGTTATATACTTATGCTTAGTAAAACTTTAAATGATGCTTTGAAATAAATTATACGATTACTGAAAAGAGAATTATTAGCGGTAGTATATGGTTTTAATAAATTTAGACCTTATCGATTGGAACAAAATGTATCGTGCATACCGATCATTCTGCTATCAAATATTTAATGCAAAAGAAAGATTCCAAACCAAGATTAATTAGATGGATGCTATTAATGCAAGAATTCGATTTTAAGATCGTTAATAAGAAAGGAACCGATAATCAAATTGCGGATCATTTATCAAGATTAGAAAATCATGAATTATCCGATATTGAAAATGAAATTATAGACGATTTTCTTGATGAACAACTATATAACATCAATGAGTGGAAAATACCATGGTATGCTTGATATAGTAAACTATATAGTTAGTAATATTTTACCACCTATGCTAACTTTGCAACAACGAGAAAAAATTCATCCATGATACGAAAACCTATTTTTGGGATGAACCATATTTATATAAGCAATGTAAGGATTTAATTATTAGAAGATGTGTAGCTTATGAAGAAACTGAACCAATTATTCAAAAATGTCATGATTCGATTTTGGAGGACATTTTGGGACCGATAAAACTCGCTTATAAGATTCTACGATCTGGATTTTCTTGCTCTACTCTATTTAGAGATGTATACGAGATATATTAAAACTTGCGATAAATGTCGAAAGAGTAGGAAATATATCTAGAAAAAATGAAATGCCTCCGAATTTTATATTAGAAGTTGAAATTTTTGATGTTTGGGGATTAGATTTTATGGGACCTTTTATTCCTTCGTTTGGAAACTCATATATATTAGTAGTTGTTGATTATGTTTCCAAATGGATTGAGGCACAAGCTTTACCTAGGTGTGATGCCTAAGAGAGTTTCAAAATTTCTGATGAAAAATATTTTTACTAGATTTGGAATGCCGAGAGTGATTATCACTGACGGAGGAACTCATTTTAGAAATAAATACATTCACAAACTAGTAGAAAAATACAATATTACTCATAAGATATCCACTGCTTATCATCCACAGACTAGCGGATTAGCTGAAGTATCTAATCGTGAGATTAAACGTATTTTAGAAAAATCTCGTAAACCCGAATAGGTTAGATTGGTCTATTAGATTAGACAACTGCATTATGGGCTTATAGGATTGCTTATAAAACTCCGATTGGAATGACTCCTTACGAGCTTATATATGGAAAAACATGCCACTTACCGGTTGAATTAGAACATAAAGCATATTGGGCGATTAAAGAATTTAATTATAATATGAAGGAAAGTCTGGTGAGAAAAGATTGCTTGCAATTAAATGAATTGGAAGAATTAAGAAATGAATCATATGATAATGATCGGATTTATAAAGAAAAGATGAAGTTATGGCGTGATCGGAAGATTAATCGGAGAAATTTTGAACCGGGACGGGAAGTTTTGCTATATAATACTAGATTGAAATTATTTCCTGGAAAATTGAAGTCTCGATGGTTAGGACCTTTCACCATAACTCAAATATTTTCATACGGAACTATAGAAATCGAAGATCCAAAAGCTGGACATAAATTTAAAGTTAATGGACATAGATTAAAACCATATTTCGAAGGTATAAGACCTAACTATAAAGAGGTTTTAATGCTTAGCCGAACCGATTAATAATTGAAATTAGGTCGAGTCGACGACGTTAAACCAAGCGCTTTATGGGAGGCAACCCATATTAGTTATCTATTTTTATTGTATCTTAATAGTTAGTCTATATTATTGAAACTTTACTACTCAATTATTATTAAGAATCATCACATATTCGAACCATTATGATGAGAAAAGAAATTATTCGATTTAGAGCGAAATTGGACATTATTTTGGAATCTCGCCAACGGCGAGGTCGATACTCGCCGACAGCAAGGTTCGCGCCTAATTTAAATTCAGTTTATTTATCGAGCTCGCTGACAGCGAGAAACGTCCCGCCGACAGCGAGAACATGGGAGACAGTTTTTATAACCGAGTCGCCAACGGCGAGAAACTTCTCGCCGACAGCGAGGAAGTTATAAAGATGAGTTATTTATAATTTGAATGCCGATTTGGACGGTTTCAACACCAATTCCTTTATGAAAACCCATTCTTAAATCATTCTAGATCTGCCTTCTTCACTAGAATTCATTCCATTCACCATAATGGCCTCCAAATTCTTAGATTCCTCTAATTCTGAGTGTTTAACCGAAGGAAATTTGTGAGTGTGGAAGCGCGGCGGATCTTCGACAAGGTTTTGGTAAAGAAAAGAGTTATCAAGGAACGGGGATTTGTCGATCGAGGATTAGAGAATTCCACTACGAAGATAGAAGAAACGATCGCGCGGCGACTGCTGGAGGTATTTTGTTACACTACGTCTGCCGTTGTTATTCCGGTTGTGAAAGAGTTCTACTCTAACTTACATGCGATCAACAATGGGAATGTCTACGTCCGAGGAAGATGGGTGACGTTTACTCCATCAAGAGTAAATGAATTATTCTCTATAGAAAACACCCCGGTATGTCACTATTCAAATTTTGTGCCTTCTCGATATAATATGAATGAGATATTTCGATATCGATCGATGAACCGGAAGATTGGGAAATGCTTGAAGACGGGTATGTTAGTTTCTCTGCATCACTTTTGAATCATGTCTCGAAAGCATCGGCACTTTTTCATCTCATCTAAATTGTTACCTACTATGAGGGTAAACAAGGTTTCGAAGGAATGCGCTATATTGAATTATTGTATTCAAAATGGATTGCCTATTGATGTTGGATCAATAATTGTTAAGCCTGCATTGGGTTTAATTGTGCATGGGTCAGTTCACGGACTAGGACACCCATCTACTATTTTTGCATTATGCAGTCAGTACCAGGTTTCTTATGAAACTTGGGAAAAGATTCTGTTACCTTGGAAGAAGCTTGATCCTACAGATATGTTCCCTACTTTGGACAATAATGATGAAATTACATTTAACTCTGATAAAGCTTCACAGATTAATCCTATAGCAAGGCCTATTTCAGATAAAATGGAGTTACTTATGAGGAAAATTAAAGGAATGGAGAAAGAACTGCAGAAAGTGAGAGATTCGATCGACAATATATCCGATTTATTTGATCGCATTGCACGGAGGATGAAGGAACACTTTGATCATTCCGGACACTGGAAGCTAGCTTTCTTCATTTGCGAGACGGAAGGGTTGGATCACTGAAGAATGCGCTTCGGAGTTTCCCTTCAGGCCTTTCTATAACTTATTTGTGCATCATCGTCATATCAGAAATATCAGAGAAGATGAAGATTCTGACATTGAAGAATAGTAGTAAAGATTTCCATAGTATGTTTATGTTATTTGATTTGATTTAGATTTTATTATGTGTGGAGTGATGATTTGAATATCTCAAACTTAATTGAGATATGCGTCATAGTTTTGTATCAGCATTTAGTGTGTCGTGGATTGGTTTGCGATGCTTGATTAGTAGTAAGGATTGGAGAATTGAAGTTTGATTATAGAGTTTAAAATTATGTTAGTTTGTACATCTCATGGATTTCAATATTAAAGTTAATTTGTTGTGTTGTGTGAATTTGTTTGTGTATAAGTAGCTAATCTTCATATTAAATTAATAAATGATGTGATCGGAAATATAATATAAGGCAAATCAAGGACTTCAATATAGAAGATTAGGACTTTATTTGTTTTTGTTTGTTTGATGTTAAGTTATTTTGGAAGCTTTTATATGTTTGTAATATTCAGTACTTTATGTTGTGAGACATTGGATGTTTGTTAGATTATTTGCTTGAATTGTTATAGTAGTTTAGTTTTTGTTTTTGTGTTAGTTAATTGCATTTGTTTTTATGTTAAATAGGATGTTAGTTTTCTTTAGTATGTTTTTATTTTATTCTGTATTGTTTTAAGTTGTAAAATTGTTAATGTGTTAGTTAAATTGTTTTAATATGTTAGTAATTCATATGTGTATTGTAGAGTTAATTTTAATTGTTGTATTTAATACTTATCTCAGATTTTATCCCTGCATTTACTTTAAATTGTTATATATATATGGAGAATACTAACGAGTACGAGTTCAATGAAAAATGAAAAAACCTGCAAAAATTTCAAAGAAAAAAGAAATACCTAAACTTGAAAGGTATGATTTATTTACTTTCCCTTTTTCATTATTTAGAGTAGATATAAAAATTTAAGTTTGGGGGGAGTAAAATACAAATTTAGTTATTAACTTGTTCTCAATTTCTATTTTCAAATTATTATAAAATGATTTTTATAGCAAATTTTTCAATTTAATTAATATGAATTATTTTATTTAATTATTATAAAAGGTTAAATGAAATATTTCTAGTGCTTTAATTAATTAAATAGAATAAAATATTTGGTTAAAGGGAATAAGAATATAGTGAACTATTTTTAGTAAGGAAAACTATATTCTAAAATTAAAATTCTTAAGTATTCAAGTGAAAAAGAAAAGATTGAAAATCAATGAAGTAAAAAAACTATGAAGTATATATAAGTTAAGAAATATTTCTAAGTTTCAAATTTAGGAAGATGAAAATGAAGTTCAAAATTATTAACAGGCTCTCCAGATACAGTAATCCTCATTAGAAAAAAGAAAAAGAAAAAGAAAAAAGAAAAAGAAAAAGAAAAATGAGGAGAAGCTTGAGGAGATGCCTTATCAAAAATTGGCTTCATTTGAATTAACCTAAAGGGAAAAACTTAGATATTTCCAAACTTATGTTTATGGATTAGAATTTTACCTAATAGTGTTTTCTTGAATTTCTTATCATATGAATATCTTAAGTAGTTATTCTTTTAAATATAGTCATTCCCGAAATGAATAGTAAGCAAGAAATCTTAGACACGATAACTAAATAATTTATTTCTATAAGATTAATTAAATTACATGAATTATTTTTATTTAACTTTACTATGATATTAATTAATCTAATTCATAGTTTATTTGAATTGAAAAATCTTATTATAGAACTCATTATTTTTATGTAGTACTAAAATTACTTGAGGACAAGTAATAAGTAAGTTTGGGGGATTTTGATCACTGAAAAATTTATTAAGAAATTCATACCTATTTTTGATGAAATTGCACTTTAAAGAAAGGTATTTTCCTTATTTTATTGCAGGAATGGAGAATTTAGGTGATAAGAGCAAAAATCATAAAAAGGAGCAGATTTGGAGCAAAAAGGAAGAAAATAATGCAATTTGTCTTGAGTCGCCGACGGCGAGATCGAGCTCGCCGACGGCGAGGGTACGAGGAAGAAATTCGAAGGATTTATAAGCTGTCTCGGCCGACGGCGAGCCCGAGCCCGCCGACGAGTGAGATAGCGCGGTTCGAAGACCTTCTAGAAGCCTCGGCCGACGGCGAGGTAGTTCGTCGCCCACGGCGAGCTAGTTCAAATGGCGCAGATACATTGAACCTGGACACTTTTTAAAGGGATGCTTACACACCTCTTGGTCCTTTGCTCACCTCTATATATAGAGGCCGAAATTCAGCTTCTAAGTGTGTTAATTTTGTGTGCAATGGGTGTTATTTTGTGAAGTGTGTGTCAATTTGTGTCTTTAGAGTCTTAATTAGTGTAATTAGTGAGTCTTTAGTGAGTTAGTGAGTTTTTAGTGAGTCTTGCTTTACTGGAAGGAAGAGTCAAAGGAACTGCGAGAAGTACTGCAGGGATAAATCAAGATAAGTATTTATATTTATTGTTTTTAACTTTAAATGAAATCCATGCTTAGTTTAGTTCCCATGCATTCTGAGTAGTTTATTAGTAGTCTTTCTCCATGTTTATGAAATTAAGTGACTAGATGAACAAAAAATAGAAGTACTTTTATATATTGATAAATTGTGATAATTTTTACTTAAAACTTAATTTACTTTTCAAACTGGCCATTTGATTTGTAAAAATGTGTTGATTAACAACTATAGTAAAAATTACATCTGATAATTGGGGAATTCAAAAGCCTTGGAAGGAATGTGCAAATAAATAGGGAAATAATATCACTGGGCGTAGAATTGAACATTTTAGTGTGACAGACTAAAATATTCAATTCGGTCCTATTGTTTGAGAACTGAAGTGTAGATGTTAGCCCTCAGGTGAGGGGAACGTGGGAGCTCTGAAATGGCAGTCGGTATCCTCCCAGCCTAGCCGCGGATTCGGTAATCAAACATAGGATTAGTCGATATTCTTTACACTGGACTAAAGGGTAAAGAATAGGAATGCTCCTATTTGTCACAATACCTTAAAATTATCTATGTAAATTCATCGATCACTTAAATTTCTAAACAAGGGGAAAGATACTTTTTCCGAATAGTTAAGACTTATTTAGCAATTAGTTTAATTTCTTGCACTTTCAATACGTATTAATTTTCTACTTAGTTAAGTTACACTAATTAAAATACTTAGTTTACTTTATTGCGCTTAAATTTAGAATTCCAAATTTTCGTATACTTATTTTAAAATTATTATTATTATTATTTTAAAATTAGTTGTTATTTAATTTTCTATTTCCCGTGGGATCGATAACCGAGGACTCCACTTAGAGCCCTGTATTACTTGATACGATACATATACTTGCGTAGCATCCTCAACTTAAACAATTACAATTCTATACATATAATATAGCGGGGTCAAGTTTTTGGCGTCGTTGCAATTAAATTAAAAATATCATAATATAAAATTGTGGGTCAGAGCAAAAGGAAGCAAAATGGAGCAAAATTCATTTATTGAACTAGCGCTGAATGGCACTGGTATCAGCGCCGCACCGCGCTAATTTACAGAGAGTTTTGACCAAAAAGCAGAAAATATTGCCCGACGGCACCCTATCCTGCGATGGACCACGCCCTATTCCAATTTTAAACTAGATTCAATTTATTTTGCCGGGTTTGGAGGGATGCTTAAAGAAACTCTTGGAAAATTAGTTATGGCTGAATTCAAACTATTTTGGAGCCAAATTTAGAGAGGGGGAGAGAGTCTTTAGAGTGAGTGAGTGAAGAGTGAGTGTGTCTTTTCATAATTTTAGTGTAGAGAGTCCATCTTGATTTTGTGTTTGTTCTCTTCTAAGGATTGTAGGAGGAGAGGAAAAGTGACAGATTTCTTCTTCCTTACTTATCTAAAGAGAGAATTGTGTGTTGTTGAGAAGAAAGAAGAGGAGTTAAAGGAATTCCTTGAGATTCACTTGTGGAAGATTTTGAGATAAGTTGTCTTTTCTTTACTCTATCTGTATGACGTTGCATTTACATGTAAAATCCATATTTTTTCATACTTTCCTCATAAATCTTGAGTAGATTTCTTTGTCTTCCTCCTTTTTATGTGATGTGTTGATATTGTGATATGGAATCGATGTGCCAATTTATTATGGAGAATTTGTGATGACCTTTTCACTTCATACTTCATTTAATTTTTGATATGGCCAATTAACTTGTTAAAACTTGATGGGAAACTTATGTTCCAAAAGGATTATGTGTTCCATAATAAAAGTGAAGGCCACACCCAATGTCCATGAATGAGTGACATAGTTTTTGGGGGTTGAGTGTAAATAAATAGGGAAATATATTTTGATGGGCGTAGAATTAGAGATTTTAGAGTGACGGGAAGAAATCCCCAATTTGGTCTTAGGGTTTGGAAACCAAAGTGAGAGTTAGCCTTCAAGGAGAGGGAAGTGGAAGCTATGGAGTGAGAGCCAGTATCCTTCTAGCCTAACCACGGATATGGGGACTGAACTTAGGATTAGCCAATGTTTTTTATGCGCTTGGAAAAGGGTAAAGAATAGGAATGCTCCTATTTTGAACAATACATTTGCATCACTGATCTATGTCACTAAATCATCACATTATTATTAGAGAGGAGGAGGATTCTTTCTTACAATTGAATTTTTATTATAAATTTATTCTTATGTTAGTTAGCTTTGTTAGAAAGTTAGAACATAGTTTGGTAGAATTAGTAACTGCAACTATTTGTTCTTCTTTTATTATTAGTAATTACCTACAATTGTGTTGTGATCCGTGAAGTGCTTTCTGTGCTACATTGTCAAATAACTAGCCTCCTCGTAGGATCGATAACCAGGACTCCATTAGAGCCCCATATTACTTGAGTGATACGTATACTTGCATTTAATTGTGTGACTCAATAGAAAACTAAATAAATATATATAAAATCTGAGTTCATAATTTTTGGTAAATTAAAAAAGTCGCACCATGTTTTTGGCGCCGTTATCAGGGAGGTAACTGTTAAAATTAATTTTGTAGTATTTAAAAGCTTATATTTGAATTACAAGTCATAATTGTGTGTGTTTGTTTATTGTTAGAGTGGTTATTGTGATTGTATCCATAGTATCAGATCTATAGGTTTAGTGCCTAACGATTCTGAATTCGAGCGTACAATTAGAAAAATTCAAAAACAACAAAAATAATCTAAAATTCCTCACAAAATGGCAAATAAATTGAACAATTTGAACAATCAAAATGAAAATATACCAAGTCCTTTAAGAGCTATGCTAATCCAACAGTGGATGAAATTCACTTAACTATCCAAAACCCTAATGTTGCAGCTAATTCATTTGAGCTTAAACCTCCTATTATCCAAATGATACAGAATATTTAATTTGGAGAAACACCTAATGAAGATCCTAACTTACATCTCGCTAGTTTTCAAGAACTGTGTGCTACCTTTAACTACGATGGAGTGTCGAACGATGTTGTTAGGCTTAGACTTTTTCCTTTTTCATTAAGGGATAAGGCTAAGGCGTGGTTAAATTCGTTAGCACTTGGATCTATCAGAACTTGGGGAGAGCTTTCAAAAAAGTTTCTATCAAAATATTTCCATCCTTCAAAAACTGCTAAGCTGAGGAATGATATCACATATTTTAGTAAGTTTGATGGAGAATCTATATATGAAGCTCGGAAAAGATTTATAGATCTTCTGAGAAAGTGTCCACATCATGCTTTACCAGACTGGTTAATAATTCAATCATTTTATAATGGATTAGTTAGATCTTTGAGATTGATTATAGATGTTGCTGTTAGTGGATCATTAATGTCAAAAACTTTTGATGAAGCATATTCGTTAATTAAAGAGATGGCTACTAATAATTTTCAATGGTTCTCTAAGCGGATAAATCCTTAGAGAGTAGCTATTATTCATGATTCTGATGCGATAACTATGATAGTCTCTTAAATTGCTGCACTTTTGAAGAAAATAGATCAATATGGAATGAAATATTCTCAAACACCCCAATGTTAAAAGAAAATTCATCAGGACAGATGATAGACTCTCAAACACCTTATGAAACCTTGAATGCTATAAATAATAAATTCAACAATCCTTATTCGAATTATTATAATCCTGGTTGGAAGAATCACCCAAACTTTAACTGGAATAATAATAATACTGTTGTTAACCCGCAATGGGGAAACAATTCTATGAATCAAGTTGGAAATCTGAACGACCAAGGAAATACCAATTATAGACCTTCTTATCCTCTTAGTTTTAATAGTAACCCACAATTTAAGGAAAAGCAGTTGTCTACTGAATAAATAATTCTGAATATGGGTAATCAAATTAAAGCTCAAAGAGTTTTGATGAAGAACATTGAGAATCAATCGGGACATATTTTTACTCCGCTTAATAATAAACCTTCTAAAAATCTTCCTAGCAATGTTGAGTTCAACCAAAAAAATGAAAACAAGGAGAAAATTAATGCTATTCAATTAAGGAGTGGAAAAGAATTGAAAACAAGAGTACAAAAGAAGTTGAAGTTGAAAGAGAGGAAGTGAACATTGAAAAAGGTTCTAATACGATATATCCAGACTTAGAAAATCTGATTGAACCAATGAAGATTACTGTTGGAAAAACCACCTCTTCCATTTCCTCAAAGACTAAAAAAATAGAACATGGATAATAAATTTGCAAGGTTTTTGGAAATCTTTAAGAAATTAATGATTAATATTCCGTTTGTTGAAGTATTAGAGCAGATGTTTTATTATGCAATGTTTATGAAGGATATTCTTAAAAAGAAAAGAAAGTTCAAAGAGCACGAGACTATTGGACTTAGTAGTGAGTGTAGTGCAATTATTCAGAATAAGATTCCAGAAAAATTTAAAGACCCTGGTAGTTTCTCTATCTCATGTGCTATATGTGGGAAATTTTTCGGAAGAACTTTATGTGATATGGGAGCAAGTATTAATCTTATGCCTTTATCAACTTTCAAAAGATTGGGAATAGGAGAAATTTCACCTACATCTATGACTCTTCAATTAGTTGATCATTCTATCAATTATCCTAAAGGAGTTGTGGAAGATGTATTAGTGAAGGTGGATAAATTTATCTTTCCTATGGACTTTATTGTATTAGATATGGAGGAAGATAAAGAAATTCAAATTATTTTGGGAAGACCATTCCTTGCTACTGGGAGAGCTATGATCGATGTTCAAAAAGGATAATTAACTATGAGAGTTAATGATCAAGAGGTAACTTTCAATATTCTGAAATCTATTAAATACCCTTCAGCTAAAAAGATGTTCGAATGGAAATCTGTGATTATTTGAGAGAAGATCATTTTAAAGAAGTGTTTGAAGAGAATTTTAAATGTGAGAATGAAAGTGAAAGTCAAGATGATTTGGATGATATGAAAAATGAAAAGTTAGAATTTGTTCAGGAAAGATTTAAAAGATTGGATACTATGGAAAGTGGAGATAAAACTTTAATTCCATCTATCATTAAACCCCCTGAACTTGAGATGAAAATTCTCCCTAATCATTTTAAGTTTATGTTTTTAGGAGAATCATCTACCTTAACATTCATTGTATCTTCGGATTTAAATGAATATCAAGAATAAAAATTATCGGATACCTTAAAAAGATACGGAAAAGCTTTTGGTTGGTCCTTAGTAGATATTAAAGGAATTAGTTCTTCGATCTGTATGCACAGAATTTTACTGAATGAACAATATAAACCTAGAGTTGATCCGCAAAGGAGACTGAATCCAATGATGAAAGAAGTGGTTAAAAAAGAGATTTTAAAGTGGTTAGATGCTAGAATTATATATGTTATTTCTGATAGTGTTTGGGTAGGCGCAATTCATTGTATTCCTAAGAAAGGAGGAGTGACTATTGATGTAAATGATCCAAATGAAATCATACCGACAAGACAATTCATTGGTTGGCGAATATGTATTGATTATAGAAAATTAAATGTCGCCACCAGAAAAGATCACTTCCTTTTACCTTTTTTAGACCAAATGCTAGACATACTTGTAGGACACAAGTATTATTGCTTTTGGATGGATATACCGATTATCACCATATACCTATTGCTCCTGAGAATCAAGAGAAGACTACATTTACTAGCCCTTATGGAACTTTTGCTTTTAGAAGAATGCCCTTTAGATTATGCAATGTGTCAGCAATATTTCAAAGATGTATGATGTCCATCTTTAGCAAATTAAAAGATGATGGAATAGAAGTGCTTATGGAGGATTTCTCAGCATTTGGAGATACATTTGATGCATGCCTATGCAACTTAGAAAAATTTTTAGAGGTATGCGAAAGAACAAATTTAGTCCTAAACTGAGAAAAATGTCAATTTATGGTTACAGAAGGAATTGTGCTTGGGCATAAAATATCTGAAAATAACATGGAAGTAGATCCTACGAAGATTAAAATTACAGAAAAATTACCATCTCCAACAATTGTGAGAGGGGTAAGAAGATTTTTGGGACATGATGAATTCTACAGGTGATATATTAAAGACTTTTCAAAATTAACTAAGCCTCTATGCCAACTTTTGGAAAAACATAAAAAGTTTGATTTTAATGATGAATACTTAAAAGCTTTCGATTTATTAAGGGAAAAATTAATCGCTGCCCCTATA
This sequence comes from Papilionanthe hookeriana x Papilionanthe teres, assembly GCA_022702705.1. NCBI lineage: Eukaryota > Viridiplantae > Streptophyta > Magnoliopsida > Asparagales > Orchidaceae > Papilionanthe > Papilionanthe hookeriana x Papilionanthe teres. The sequence goes on along the minus strand of CM040431.1, from coordinate 1,994,585 downwards.
ATTGTTTCACCTGATTGGGAGAAACAATTTGAATTAATGTGCGATGCGAGCGATTATGCTATTGGAGTGGTTTTAGGGTAAAGGCATGAGAAAGTGTACTACGCTAGTAAAACTCTTACTGATGCTCAAATTAATTACACTACTATAGAAAGAGAGTTATTAGCTATCATTTATGCCTTTGAAAAATTTAGATCTTACTTCATTAGAGCCAATTTATAGTGCATACTGATCATTCTACAATTAAATATTTATTATAAAAGAAGGATGCTTAACCGAGATTGATTCAATGGATACTTTTTATGAAAGAATTCGATTTTGAGATCGTTAATAGAAAATGGGTCGATAATCAAATGGTTGATCATTTATTTAGACTTGGACAACCTAATTTGGCTGAATTTGAAAAGGAAATAATAGAAGCTTTCCCTGATGAGTTGCTATATAATAATATAGAAATAAATATATCGTGGCATGCTGATATTGAAAACTACATCATTAGCAATAATTTACCACTAGAATTAACAATACAATTACAGAAGAATTCAAACATGATCCTAAATTTAATTCTTGGGATGATCCTTATTTTTATAACAAATGTAAAGATCTTATCATTAGGAGATGTGTGCCTTATGAAGAAACTGAACGAATTATTTGAGAATGTGATGATTTTGAATTTGGAGGACATTTCAGAATTGATAGAAGAACACATAAGATTTTACAATCTGGATTTTATTGACCCACTATTTTTAGAGATGTTTATAGATTTGTCAAAACCTATGATTGATATCAAAGAATAGGCAATATATGTAGAAGAAATGAAATGCCTCTTAATTTTACTTTAAAAGTTAAAATTTTTTATGCTTGGGGATTAGATTTTATGGGACCATTTATACCTTCATTTAGGAATTTATATATATTAATTGCTTTTGATTTTGTATCAAAATGGATTGAGGCAATAGCTTTACCTAAGTGTGATGCTCAAATTGTTTTGAGTTTTTAATGAAAAATATTTTCACAAGATATGGAATGCCTAGAGTAATCATCACTTATGGAGGATCCCATTTTAAGAATAACCTAATTCAGAGATTGGTAGAAAAATATAATATTATGCATAGAATCTCTACAGCTTATCATCCTCAAACTAATGGCTTAGCTGAGGTATTTAATCGTGAAATTAAACAAATTTTTGAAAAAGTCATAAATCCTGAGAAATTAGATTGGTCTGTTAGATTAGACACCGCTTTATGGGCAAAAAGAACTGCTTATAAAACTCTTATAGGATTGTCCCCTTATATATTAATCTTTGGAAAGACTTGTCACTTTCCAGTTGAATTAGAATATAAAGCATATTGAGCGATAAAGAAATTGAACTTTAATTTGAAAGATGTTGCAATTGAATGAGTTAGAAGAAATCAGAAATGAATCATATGATAACGTTAGAATATACAATGAGAGAACAAAAATATGGCATGATCGGAAGATTGTTAGAAGGAATTTGAACCAGGACAAAAAGTTTTACTATACAATACAAGATTGAAATTATTTCCTGGGAAACTGAGATCTAGATGGACAGGACCTTTCACTGTGATAAAAATCTATCAATTTGGAGATGTGATTATTGAAGACTATAAATCTGGAAGAATATTGAAAGTTAATGGATAAAGATTAAAACCATATTTTGAAGGTAATAGACCTAATTATAAAGAGGTTTTAATGTTGGATCAACCTGAAGACGTTAAACCAAACACTTTGTGGGAGGCGACCCACAGTTTTTGAGTGTTTGCTTATTTGATGTGTTATTTGTGTTTTTTGGTTACTTAATTAAGTCTTACCCTTGCTTAAATATCATAAACAACATAAAAGAAATGAATCAAATCAAAGTTTGAAAAGAATTTGGACAAAATGAAGTTTGGCAAAAATTGAACTAGTGCAGGACAGCGCTACTATCAGCACCGGACCACGCTGCTGTTCAGAAAATAGTTTTTCGTCCATAAAATGTATTTTGGTTGTTCTAGGCGGCATTTCTTCCATTTAAACTCCCAAAAAATGGCCCTAGACGCAAAAACTACTAGAGAAATGAAAAGGAAGATCCCAAATCTCATCCGAATGGATTCTGACTCGATCGAAACTTCAAAATTTCAAGTTTTCAACCATAGAAAGTTTATCAGTTTTGAAGCGCAACATCTACTCAATAAGAATATCTCAAAGAAGAGGCTGATTAAGGAGCGAGACTTTATGAATCGAGGTATGAATTCTCCTACTACTCAAATTGAAGAAATCATTATTTAGAGACGTTAGCAAATGTTATGTTATACAACTACTTCTGTAGTCGTCCCTATTGTGAAAAAATTTTAGGCAAATCTTCATGGAATCAACCAAGGATCAGCCTATGTGTGAGGTATGTTTGTTACATTTTCTCCCGCAAAGATGAATGATTTATATATGATTGAGAATGTGTCGATCTGCCACTATTCTAACGTTTCCCTAACGAAGGAAAACATGAATGATATATACAGATATTTGATGGATGAAAGTAATGATTGCGAGATAAGAGATAACAGGTATGTGACTTTTTCGACTACACTGCTAAATCCTACTTCGAAGCACTTATAATTATTTTATATGTGCAAAATTACTCCCAACTATGAAAATCAGTAAAGTAACTATGGAATGTGCTATTTTGAACTATTGTATTCAAATGGGGATGCCTATAGATGTTGGTTCTATAATTGTGAAGCCTTTTTGGGATTGATCATTCAAGGATCAAAATATGGGCTTGGACATCCTTCCACCATATTTCTCCTCTACAGTCAATCACAAGTGCCATATGAAAATTGGGGAAGAATACTTCTATCTTGAAAGCTTATAGACCCAACAGACAAACATAGTAACCAGGTAGTTGGTGATATGAATGACATGAGTATCATTGAAGATTATAGAATGTTGATTTAACGTGAACGTACATATCAATTAGTTGATTTAACGTGAACATACATAATAACGCAACTAATTATATGTTTGTTATTCAATGCTTAAATGGACTAATTAGACATCGGTGCGGGCTTGAACAGATGAAAATTGCAAAAGAAAGTTAGAAGCCCTGTTTTTGAACTTGCACTGAACGACGCAGCTACCAGCGCCAGACCGCACCAAAAGACAAAGAGTTTGGCCTATTGAAAAAAATTGCGTCAAACAGTGCTGGACCGAGCCCAGCCATAAAAAAGGCCTTAAACCCTCAAAATTTACGATTTAACAATGGGTCCCATCATTTTTGCCCAAACCATCATCTTCTACCTCCAGACAAGGCCGATTTTCGCACCTAGGGCTCACTTGCATTTGGATTTGAAGCGATTTCATGGCCGAAAAAGTTCAGATTTCATCTTCTCTTGGTAAGAGCTTCACTTTAAACTAAATTTTTTCGATTTTGACCGTAGAAATCTCCTACATTAGGAAGATTTGAATTTTGAGGTTTTTAGAGAAAATTTTTTTGATTTTCCATGGTTTTTGAGTTCTTATCTATTTAAATTTACTTTGGAGTCTATTACTTTGCAAATTTGAGATTGATTTGGATAAATTTAATATTTTTAGAAAAATGGCTCCAAGAATGGCAAAAGGGAAGAGAAAAATTGATTATGATGAGAGTAAATTTGTGCTTATTCCCACTTTAGTACATTTCTTAGTAATAAGAAGTGTATTCAAGAAAAAGCCTTTAAAATTCCTTAAGGTGTGATCGAAGAATTAATTGCAAATCATCAATGGCAAATTTTCTGTTATTTTACTGCTGAAGTGATGTTGGGGATTGTAAGAGAATTTTATGCTAATTTATACTATTCTGAGAGTGAATATATCCTTGTTAGAGGACAAATGGTAGAGTTTACCCCCGCACACATCAATGCATTTTACCAGTTGAGAGAACCCTTCTTGTGTGAATATGAAAATTTTTTTGTTACTAATGAAGCATTAGATATGGTTATGAATTATTTGACTGATTGAACAGGGGAATGGAAGAGTAAACAGAAGCAAAAAAGTTAACTTTCCCTTTTCTCCATTGAATCCTCTATTGAAAGCCTAGCATTATTTCATTTCTGCAAGACTTATGCCTACTAGATATCACAGTGAAGTTATTGTAGATAGAGTTGTTCTGAATTACTGTATTCACAACATGAAGAATATCAATCTTGGGGCTATCATTCATAAAAGTATTTTGATAAATTCAAAAGGAGAGACTACTGGTGGACTAGGTCACCTCAGCCTAATTCATACCTTGTGTATTCAGTCTGGTGTAGCTACTGAAGATAATGATGAGGAAGTCCTCCCCTCTGAAGCCAACAAGTAAACTAAATCTGAAAACCTATGAAGCCAATGTAGGATGGAAATGGAGTAAGAAATCTGATGTACCTTCTTCTAGTCAGGAGAGACCATCTACATCTTGGGAACCTACTCTGCATGATGTTATGGATCAGTTAGAAAAGTTGAATACTATAGTAGAGGGACTAGATGCAAGGACTAAGATAAATGATGATTATCAAGTGTGGTGGTGAGAATATGATATAGCTTATCATGACACATAGATGAGATTCCTCAAGGGAGACACTAGTGTTGTATTCCCAAAATAACCATAGTACACTCCATACCACCCTGATGAACCTGATGATGGAGGAGCTCCTGCAGATGATGATTCATAGTTTAGTATTTTTTCTTTCATTGCATTTTGTATTTGTTTAGATAGTTGTTATGTACCTAAAACTGCGATTTGTATTTGTGGTGTAATTTGTATTTTTGGTGTAATTTGCATTTGTGGTTTAATTTGTATTTGGATGTGGTTGTTGTGAACTTTATGTGATGGATGTGATGTAATTGTATTTAGTCTGTTAGTTTAATCTGTGATTGTAATAGTTGGATGTTAATGTGTTATGTGTTTAGTTGATGTTTTATGTTTTAAGAATTCAAGATTCTTCCCTTGCAAATTTCTAACGTATATTTGTTTGTAGAAATGCTCTTATTTTTTTTAGACCTACTATTTTAAATTTATGAAGAAGACCTACTTAAACTCAAAGATATGAAAAACCCAACATATTGAGGTATGAGTTACATATATGTTTAGATCTTTTCTTTCTTCTTATGCTAATCTTATTGATATTCAAAAATTTAAGTTTGGGGGAGGGAAAGAATTAACTGTTAGTTGTTCTTATTTAAAAGTATTTTCAAAATTATTAACATGATTTCCTGTGATAGAGCTCAATTTCATATAACTGTATTTTCATTTTATTCAAGTACTTTAGTGGACTTGAATGAAAGTTTTGGGTAATGAAAAGTAATTTTGTAGGCTAAGATATTTGGTATAAGAGAATAGGACTATAGTCAACTATTTAAAGTAAGAAAAATTGTATGTTTGAAGTATTAAGATTCCTAAAACTTTATGGGAAAGCAAAGGATTGAGACTCTGTGATGAATCAATAATAAGCTAAATAAATGCCTAAAGGTAAAGGATTGTGGTATGTTTCAAATTTAGGGTGAGAAGGGTGAAGTTCAAAATTATTAAAGGCTATTCATATATAGTAATCCTCACTCGAAACAAAAGAAAAAAGCAAAAGTAAAAAAGAAGAAAAAAAAAGAAAAAAAAAGAAAAAGAGAAAAGAAGAAAAAGAAAAGAAAAAGTGATGAGAAGCTTGAAGAGATGCCTAATCAAAAATTGGCTTCACTTGGATCTACCTAAAGGGAAGAACTTAATTACTTTCTGATCCCTGAATATTTATCCTTACATTTTAGATATGAAATTATACTTTAATTACTTATAACATGGGATACTACGCAAGTATACGTATCGTTTATCAAGTAATATTGGACTTTTTTTATTAAGCCCCGAGTTATCGAACCCACAGAGAAATGTCTAAAATTTTAACGAAATAAAAAAAAATAACTTTTTACTTTTTAAAATGATTTTTTAAAATATGTTTTAAGATATAAAGTTTTTGAAATTTGTTTTTGATATTTTCTGAATAAAAAGTAAAGCAAACAACTAAAGTTAACACAAACTATAAAATAGTATAAAAGCAAATGAGAATAAATTATCTTTTTGCACTTTCAATGAATCAGTAATAACTATGGAGTTTCGTTGTGGAAGTATCTAAAATGTGTTGTGCTAAATAGAAGCAATTATACTATTTACCCTTACTTGGTTCTATAAAGAACGTTGGTTAATTTGATGCTTTGAAATCTAGTAGAAGGGTTAGGTAGGGAAGATACTAGCTCTAACTCTAGTGTTCCCTCGATTCCCTCCACTTGGGGGCTAACATCTCATAAAAAAATTTTCACATCAAACCAAATTAGGGGGCTTTAGCCTGTCACTCTAAAGTCCTCTAATTTTACTCTCCATTATAAGCATTCTTCCTATTTATTTGCACCCAACCATATGGACTACAATTCTCATCCATAAAATTGCATGTGATTCTTTCTGACTGTTGATTGAGACAATAACGCAATGGATCTTACATAATCTCCCAACAATTTTTAACATCTTAATTGGCCAAATCAAGAAGTAAATGAAGTGCAAGGTAGTGAATCATTACAACTTCTTCTAACATTGAAATCCTATACTTTACACAACTTCTTTCCATAATTTAATTACTTCGTCATTTAAAAGGAAAAGATAAAGAAAACTACTCTAATATCTATGGAAAAAACACAATCACAACTTGATTTGAAAGTAGAAATCATAGTGAAAAAACAACATGTTTTACTTTAAAACCAAATATAAAACAAAGATAAATACTTATCCGAAATCCTCTCCATAAGATTCATGAAGTTCCTTTGAAACTTTAATTTCCCTTTATAAGACACAATAGGGGTTGGCGCTCAACTCTGTTGACTCGAAATCTCTATTCTACTCTTAATAAAAACCAGATACAATTGATAATAAAAGTGGTGAAGTGGAAAGGTGTGCTCTCAATAACTCTCTAACATAAACTTAACTCTTAACACCAATCACACTCTCCAATAACAACCATTTTTCTTATCTTCAAGTCTTCTTTTTAAAATTTTTCAAAAGGTGTCTTGGTGTCTCTTTAAAATATGTCCAGATTCAATGTATCCACCAAGAATGCATCCATCTGTTCAAATTTTAAATGAGTTTTGTCGCTGATGGGAAGTTACTGAAGTTTAAACCAAAGGATGCTTCAAAAACCCTTTCAAATTTGAGCCAAAATCAAATAAAATTCGTCACTTTAACTAGGGGGCCTATGCGGCAACAAGCCGGCGCTTAGGCGCCATAGGCTAAATTTGCACATCTTTCAATTTTTACACCAAATTTGATCCTTTACTGCTCTCTTCATGATAATCACTTATTTTAATCATACCTGCCAGAAAAACACAAACATACCTTCCATTAAAGTGCAATATCAACAAAAATAGGTATAAAATGTGCTTAAAATGACTATATATTTTAGGTATATCAAAATCCCCTAAACTTAAAATGTTACTTGTCCTCAAGTTATTCTTAATCACATAAAAAATTTTAACGTACAAATTATGTAAATGAGTTTCTTTATGAAGGTTTCAAAATTTGTTCTAGAAATGAAACAGTCCAATTTAGAAAAAAATTCAGTAAATGAGACCAACTTAAATTTTAGAAGGTTCTTAAGTAAAGGATAATGAAAAATATTAGTTCCTATCTAATTCGGAAATACTTGTAGATTTTTCAAAATATAGGATTCAAATATTTTATCTTTCTCACTTAAAAATTTTCATTTGGAAATAATTTTACTTACTATACTATAACCTTAAGCTTTAGATTTTCTCAAAACTTATATCTTAAACTTTCGCTATGGAACCAATTTTTAATTAGGCCCTTAAATCCTCAAGCTTCTCCTCCTTTTTCTATTCTCTTTTTTTTTCTATTTCTTTCTCTTTTTCTCTTTTTTTTATAAGGCTAGGATTACTGTATCTGGATAAGCCTTTAATTATTTTGAATTTCACCCTTTCATTTACAATAAAGGTCTAATATATATCCTTCACTTAAAATCTTAATAATAGTGTTGAAAATTATTTCTCAATAAAAAAAATTTAAGCTTTGAAAAATAAAAGTTCAAATCTTCTATTTATCCAAAAATACAACACTTCTTACTAAAGATAGTTTAACTATATTTAACATATCTTTACTAAAAAAGTTTTAACTTTAATTTTATTATCATTACTATAAATTTTAACTAAATTCTCTTACTCATTTCTATATTCAAAATTTTGCTTCCCTAATATAACTTCATATACATAATTATTTTTAATCAAAAATTAAATTTTATTTAAGTATTCTTGAGAACAAATAAAATTTTAGTTTTAAAAAAGATTGTTTTTTAAATTCCCCAAAACTCTAATTTTTTAGTAAGATAAAAAATTTATGCAAAAGAAATGATACATGGGTAAGAATTAAAAACTAAAATGACATGCTAGCAGGAATTTTAATATTATAAAAATGCAAGAATAACAGTTTAAAAATAAGGAGTAAAAAGAATCAAATTCAATTTTTTATAAAATAGAAATTTCAAAATTTCAAAGGACTTCTATAATAGTGGAGGTTGTCAAAGCGAATACACACCAACACAAATCACATCATACTAGAAAATAAATTGTAGCAAATTTTGAAAAGTTTAAACATACTATATAAATAGTGATTTTTAATGGTGCTTTAAATTTTCTAATATTTATATAAATTAAATTAGACACTAGTAGGAACTTAAACACTAAAAACACACATAAAAACATTTACTACCACAAACACATCGCATATTACATCATAAAACCTTAATTCAACACATAAACATCTGAATGTGCATAATAGAAATAGTTCAACTATAATCTACACAACATCAAAGTCTATAGCAAAATACATCATATCACATGAAAATATTAAATAAAAGCAACACAACACACAAGAAAATCACATAACATCACAAACTCAACACAACAACCTTAATCATCATCCTCATCATCATCTTTTTCATAACATTCTATGGATGGCACATAAGGTATATAAAAAGGATGAGGGGGCATCTCAGCACTGTGATCTCCTCTAATCACTCTGTCCATGTACTGCTGATATTTCTCCTCATACTCATCATGTTTTACAATATATCTTTCAATATTTTCAACCTTACCATCCATATCTCTAACATGGTCTTGGGTAAGACTCACCTTCTTCAAAAAATATTCTGTAATAATCTAGTTTGTGAATCTCTGGAAAATGATGCATGTGCAGTAGAAGCATGAGAAGTAGAAGTAACAGAAGTAAAAGCACTAGAAGCTCTAACAGATCCTCCTTTTCAACCAAATACTGAATGTACAGTGTAAGTGTTCACATTTACACTGGTGAACCAGTGTCTGAGGGGCTGAATAACTTCTTCCCAAGTTTCAGACTAAACACCAAAATGCTAACAAAGTTAATAAATCAAAAATGGAAATCCCATACCTGCAGTAGTAGCAGCTCTGACATAGTTCAGAATATAATAAAAAATAATAGCCCCAATATCTAAAGGCTTTCCCTGCTGAATACAATGGTTCAGAACAGCTCTTTCCCTTGTAACTTCACTAACATGACTTGAAGGCAGAAGCTTAGATGAGATAAAATAATGCCATGCCTTTGAAGTGACATTCAATTTAGAGGCTTGAAAATTCACTCTTTTGTCATTTGTAATCTTCCACAAACCTCTTCCATCAGTAGGAAAGGTCATAATCTCATCTAACTCTCCCTTTGAAAATTTGCATAAAAACAAAACATCGCAGGAGGTAATCGGTAAAAAGTATTAATTACCGCAGATGAAAAATCCACTTGTTGCCTCTAATCATCACCAAATTTTCTTCTGCTACTGGCAAGTTAGCATGGAACTCTCTTACCACAAAAATAACTGCAACAGCGAAGAAGCAACAGTATCTTTCCCAATTACTTCTAGCAATCATCTCCTCAATTTCTCCTCCTAGCTTGCTAGATACTCGCTCTGGAATAAATTTCTGCGATGCGAGTGCATCGACGTAACGATTCTCCGCTTTAGAACTAATAAATTTATCAGAATCAAAAATTTCTTTTCTTTTAGAGCGTTTTGACTTTGGAGCTATCCAAATAATTCACCAAAAATTCACCATAAATTCCAAATTTAAACTAAACTTGTTAACTCAACTTCCAAAGGCAAACTCCACTAAATCTAAATAATTTCTCATGTTTTTCTCAAATTTTCACCATAAATAATGACTTTTAGATTTTCCAAAAATGTACTCAAAATACATGGTGAAAATAAAAAATATTTACTTAGGAGTAGTGATCATAGCTTAAGGAACTCAAATCCAACAAATTTTGACAAAATCGGCTCTAAAATGATCCAAATAGTGATGCCCTGGCTCCTTTTATGTGAAACCGAGAGGTTGATAGTGATTGGGATGTTAAAAAAGGCAAATTTCAGATTTTTAACTGTCGAAATTTGATTTTAACGAACTGGTGCCTATGCGTGAGGCATTAGACGATTAGCAGCGAAATCTGGCGCTTATGCGTCGTGGATTTGGCGCTTAGGTGCTGTTCCCAAATTTTGACAATTAAGTTAATTCCATAAAAATTTGAGTTAATCACCTTTAATCACTTCAAATAATTATTTCTCCCCATAAACTCTTCTAATCCTCCAAAATTACACATTAATTTCCAAAGATTCCACACAAATTTCACATAAACACAAACTTATATTTCATTAAATATTAAAACACACTTAATACAAACTACAAATTTCTATCCAAACACTTTGTATGAAATTCTCAAATACATAAGTTTAAACAGATGTAATTAAACACTAACTTACATCATTGAGATGTATCAAACATATGTAAAGTGCAACAAACACAAACTTTAATTAAAATCACACTTGAAACACTAAACACACATAATCAAACCATAAGACTACACATAATTTAATTCCAATCTCCATTAGGTGGAATATATCCAGAACCACCATTAGTTCCATTTGACCCATCTGGAATGTAAATCTGATAAAACGAGTGATGATTAAAAGCTCTTACATCTTCTTCTTCCATCCATTTGTTCTTTAGATACATCGCTCTATTTGCTTCTTCTACACGACTTGTATGACTGAATTACATTTTGAGTTGCCATCCAATATGCACTAAATGAGCATTAATTTCATTTACTTTTGCATCGATAGACTCCACATCAGCCTCGATCTTCGTAATCCTTTCTGCTATTCCTTGGATACACACAGCCAGAAATCCATTATATAACGCATACCCACTATCTCAAATAAATTTCTTCTTGTTGGCTTCCTCTTTCTTTTTAACTTCGCTCTTCTAAGAAGATATTTTTTCATTCAAAATACTCTTTTATAAGACTCGGGAATGAAAATAGGAACTGGGCAAGTATTTCATAAATTCAAAGCCTTTTTATAGACATGGGGAAGGCACAAAATAGACCCTAGACGTGTTAAAAATCCTTACTCCAAAAACTACTCACCAATGATTTTGGCTTCTAGAACCCCATTTTTCACATTTGTTATAACTGTGGCACATATGCACCAACCAGCGGCACATAGCTGCTAGTGCACATTTTTGCACAGTTATGCCAAACGTCAAAATCATCATCATGATTCCTTTAAGTCATTAAATAAGGTCAAATAAACACGACTATAACATAAAAAACTCCAAAATGCTACCATAGTTCTCAAATTAAACCAAAAAAAAGCACACAAAGAAAACATAAAACAAAACACACCAATAAATATGGGTTGGCTCTTACAAAGTTCTTAGTTTAACGTCATTAGCCTGACATACCCAGAGCTTATTCTGAGTGACCCAACATCAGATTCTCATCAGGTTTAGATTGATCGACTGAAAAGTAAGGCTTAAGTCTATGACTGTTCACTTTAAATATTTTTTCAGTCTTAGGATCTTGAATATCCACAGCTCCATAAGAATAAACTTTCTTCAAAATAAATGGGCCTGTCCACCTGGACTTAAGTTTTCCAGCAACAAGTCTTAATCTAGCATTATACTGCAAAATGTTTTGCCCTGGCTCAGGATTTTTGGTAAGAATCTTCCGATCATGTCATAATTTCATCTTTTCTTTATAAATCTTAGCATTTTTATAAGATTCATTCCTTATCTCTTCAAGCTCATTTAATTGCAATAATCTCTTTTCTCCAGTATTTTTTAAATTATAATTGAACTCTTTAATAGCCCAATATGTTTTATGCTCAAGTTTAACTTGTAAATGACAAGTTTTTCCAAAAATTAGCCTATATGGGGACATTTCTATAGGAGTTTTGTAAGCAGTCCAACAGGCCCACAAAGCATAATCCAATTTTATTAACCAATCCTTTCTTTTTGGATTAATTGTCTTTTCCAATACTCTTTTCATTTCATGATTGAATAATTCAACTAAACCACTTGTTTGCGGATGATAAGCAGTAGCAATGTGATGGTTAATATGATATTGCTTTACAAACTTCTCTATAATCGCATTTCTAAAATGACTTTCCCCATCAGTTATGATTACTCTTGGTATTCCAAATCTGCAAAATATATTCTTTGTAAAAAACTTTGCAACGCTTTAAGCATCACATTGAGGTAAAGCAATAACTTCTATCCATTTAGATACATAGTCTATTGCTATCAAAATGTATGTATTTTCGAAAGATGGTATAAATGGTCCCATGAAATCTAATCCCCAAAAGTCAAATATTTCAACTTTCAACATATAATTGAGAGACATCTCTTTTCTTCTAGAAATATTGCCTATACATTAACATTGATCACAATTTTTAATATAAACATTAGCATCTTTAAAAATTGTAGGCCAATAAAATCCATATTGTAAGATTTTATATGCACTTTTATCAACACCAAAATGTCCCCCATAATCAGAATTATGACATTTTTGAATAATTTCATAAGTTTCTTCTAAAGGCATGCATCTTCGAATAATCAAATCGTTTCCTTGTTTATATAAAAACTGGTCATCCCAAAAATAAATCTTAGCTTCAGATATAATTTTTTTCCTCTCCTAGTATGTCAAATCATAGGGTAAAACATCACTGACAATAAAGTTTACAATGTCGGTATACCACAGAACACAACACTCATTAACAGCAAACAATTTTTCATTAGGAAAATATTTTTTAATTTCTTCAACATCATAGAGAGATTTTTAGTTTCAAGCCTAGACAGATGATCAGTAATTTGATTATCAACACCCTTCCTATCTATTATTTCGAAATCAAATTCTTGCAAAAGAAGAATACATCTAACCAGTCTTGGTTTTGCATCCTTCTTCTTCATTAAATACATATTAGCAGATTGATCAGTATGCACCACACATTTAGTTCCAATTAAATATGATCAGAATTTATCAAAGGCAAATACTATAGCTAATAACTCTTTCTCAGTAGTGGTATAATTAATTTGAGCTTCATTAAGAGTTTTACTAGCATAGTAAATCACTTTGAAAATTTTATTATATTTCTGACCTAAAACATCTCTAATAGCATAATCACTAGCATCACACATTAATTCAAAAGGTTTTTACCAATTAGGTGAAACTATAATAGGTACAGTGATTAATTTTTCTTTTAAAGTTTCAAAAGCTTTTAGGCAAGCATCATCAAAGTTAAAAATTACAACTTTTTGCAGTAAACGACATAAAGGCTTCGAAATTTTTGAAAAGTTTTAATATAATGCCTGTAAAATCCAGCATGTCCTAAAAAACTTCTAAGTCTCCTTACATTAGTTGAGCAAGGTAAACTAGAGATCACTTCAATTTTTGCAGGATCTACTTCCATACCATTTTCTGATATATGATGTCCCAATATAATTCCTCCTACTACCGTGAATTGGCATTTCTCCCTTTTAAGAACCAAATTAGTTTCTTCACAGTGTTCAGAACTCTTGATAAATGTTCTAAACATAATTTAAATGAAATTCCAAATACTAAAAAGTCATTCATAAAAACTTCAATTCCTTTTTCTATTAAATCACAACAAATTGCAATCATCCATTGTTGACCTCATTTTTTATGAGGTCTTCTCTTCCCTCTTTAGTGCTTAGGATCTAGCCTTAGGCTTTTCCTTTGACTATCTTAGAGGACTAGAATTGGGACCCATCCCTTAGAAATTTGAACCACTTCTTGCCTCCTCGCAAACCCCACAAGCTTGATTGTAGACCCCTAATCACCTAGAGGGTTGAGATCAAATGTGAAGGTTTAAAGGATGAGTTCCCATAGGACTCTTTGGCCTTAGGACTACCCCAGGTGGCCCGGTGCAGTGAGGGTTGACTTACACACTCACTACACTCATACTCTACACTCTCACACACATAATCCAAATCCTAAAACCACACCCACCCATAACCAACTTGACTCCTTGACTCATGTAAGGTAATTCATATGGATGGACCTTAACCCCTAAGCCCCTGGCTAAGAGGGTTAGGAACAACATAGTGAATGCCTCAAATGAGTCCTCTCATGGCTCATATAGGCTTAACATGGCTTCATGGCTCAATCAAAGTGATTCCATTTCACTCATATTTGATCAATCTTCATTCTTCCAAAATTTCAATTTTTGGCCCCGGGGACCCTACACCTATCAAGCCTACCAAAAGCCCTTAAAATTGCCTAAATCCTCCAAAATTTCCAAAGCACCCAAAATTCCCCAAAATTAACCTTGAACATTTCCTCACCAATCAAATTGATCATTCATAGCCAAAAATACCAAAAATTCCAAAAATACCCCCCAATACCCTTCAAATACCCAAAATGCCCCTCTTAGCCAAAAAATCCAAAAATTCAGAACATTCCCAGAAAATTTCAGAAAATCCCAAATATTCCTAATTTCATTTTATCCAACTACACCATGGTCCAATTTTGTCAATTTACCCCACTTTTACTAAAACCCTCAATTTAGCCCATTCTTAACCCAAGTGAACCCAATGTCAAACCAAATCTACCCAATTGACCCCAATTTTGGTCCAATTCAATTCTAAACTTCAATTTAATATCCACAATATCAATCTAGACCAAATCCAAGTCCAATTTGATTGACATTTGATCCAATTTCACTTTTGACCTTAAAGCCCAATTTGGACCCATGACCCAAACTTAGCCCAAACCAAACCAATTCAACTCCAATTGACCCCAAACCTTTTCTAAACCTTCCCTAACATCCCCACAAACTAAACACTAACATGATTTGCCCAAAATTTGGACCCAAACCCCACTCAAATTCAACCCAAAACCAAAAAGCCCAATTTTGACCTAAACCCAAACCTAACCCAAATAAGCCCAAGTCCCAAAACGAAAACCCAACCAAAGTTAAAACCCCTTTGAAACACTCCCATAAACATTTCCCAACATTAATTTTACATCAATTTCAACCTTAGCCCAACATTGGCCCAAATTAGCCCACTTTTACCTACATTGGCCCATTTACCAAATGAACCCAAATTCAACCCAATTCAATTCCAAACCACCTCAAATTTGCTTCAAATCATTCAAGACACATCCTTAAACTAAATTCAACATTTATTTGGCATGGCCCTTTACAAAATTTTTTTATCTAAAAGCCCATTGCTAAACATAAAGGCCCACTCCCTTAAACCTTCCTAAAAGCCCACTTCTACCAAATTCAAAAGCCCAAATCAATCTAAAGCCTACATGACACTTTCCCTCATCACACATTCAATTTAAAATCATTCCTAAAGTCCTAATTTATCAATTAAACAATTCCAAATCAAGCCTCATAACAATTCCCATCAAAATCCCAAAATTCACAAAATCCCTTTTTTATGAAATTGACCAAATCTTTTCCCAAGCCACATGGAGCCATTAAGCCACATGCAAGCCATTGGCAAGCCATGAGGATCTCTAAGTTGTCAACCCTCCTTAAATGGCAAAAGGAGGAGGTCCTTTAAGCACCTCCTAAAAGTAATTAACCTTAAACATGTTTCACCTTAACCCAAATTTAATCCAAATATATTTAGATAAAGACTTCTCCATGCCAAACCAGCTTAATCCTTTGACTCCCCACAACACCCAAAGCCACCTTGAAGGGTGAACCAAGCCCAAAAGGTAGACTTGACCAAATCAAGCCAAAATTGGCCTTCCCCCATGCCATTTTAATCCAAGCTTTTGACACATGGCAAAGCTCAATTGCCTACACAAAACCCCAGCCCTGACCCACCAGAACTCGAGGGTGACCCTTGCACTGCCGGCCGGCCGCTCGGATCGCCGGAAAACACCATGGCCGAGACCTCGGGAGGAGCCAAATTTTGGAGTTCCACCTTGTTGAGCCGCCTCACTCCAAATGGCCATTGCGAGCTGTTCTTCTCCTCACCAGAGCAAGCTCGATCCCAACCCTTAAACCCCACAGGAGGCCCTCCAGCCTCTCCTATTTAAACACCCCCTCCTCTTGGCCAAGATAGGTGCTGAACCAAATCTTACTGAAACCCTGCCAAAATCATCCCGGACCACTCTCTACACATAGGGAACTTGATCCCCATCGAAATCCTCGACCATTTCCTCTCTGCGAGCTCAATTTCGGAGTTGAAATCCGAAGCCCAAAACCAGGACACTTTACCACGGTGAGTCATTTCTCAATTTGATTGACTCTACACCTTCACCGGACCAAGAGGAAAAGTTTCCCAAGCAAAAGCCCCCTCACCGGGCCAGCCATTGCTTCCAGCCTCCAAGCTTTGTGATCGGCTGTGGTCACTTCTGTACCTAGGCAATTCACGAGGCCAAGGGGCTTCATCTGGAGCTTTCTTGGACCCAATCAAACGTGACACAAGCCTCAGATTGAAGCTTCACTTCTCTGAGCAAAGGTATGGACTCACTCTTCTTCCCGAGCTTCCAGAGATTCTCCATTTAGTTTGAGTCAATTTCAATACATGTTTACCGTATGGATGTGTTCGCCTCTTCAAGACGAATCCATAGAGCATAAGAACACAAAAATCCGTTGAGAATCAAGTGAGAAATTAGGGATAGAAGGTCGGCGGTCACGGGTTCACACCAGTCGTAGACGATGACTGGGAGCCGTTGGATCGCGCGTGTATCGGATGGATTGCTCGGATCGCGTCGGACCGGAAGATGTTACGTGAAAGGCGGAGTCCGGGACGGGCTGAGTCGGATGGCGGCGCCGAATCAGGAGACGACACGTGGAGCTTCGGAGACGCAGAGGTTGAGTCAGCGCCGCGTGGATAAGTAGGAAAATAGGCTATTTTTCTATTTATTTAATTACCAGAACTTCAAAAATTCATAACTTTGTGTAGAAAAATCCTAAAAATAAAATAAAAATACCCTCTTGCTCAGTGAACAAAGGAGAATAATGTGGAAAAGAAATCAAGTAATTTCATTAGGTATTTTATTTTTAATGATTTATTTACTCTCTGCATTGTTTTAATTCTCCATTTGCATAGGCAATTCATCATGGCATGAGACCATAGGGCTTTTGAAGCCTCTGAACTTGGGAACATTCCCTGAATTTTCCAAGGTCGAGAGCTATCCTATGAGAAGTTATTGATTTTTCAAATTCATGTTACTATTTTGAGTATTTTAATTCCAATAATTAGTATGTTGAGAAATAAATTCTAGGAAAATTTGGTGATGTTTCTTGTAACCAGAGGGATCTAGGAAAAATAAGTTTTGAGTTAATTCACTTTGAACAACCCTAATTAGCCTAAATACCCAAAATTGAACTTTAATTAATTAGGGTTAACCATTCATCAAATTAACTTAAAAACAATTCTCCACTGTCCTCTAGGGATAGGAGAACACCAGATAAAAATTTGAAACCAATTGGACTTGATTAACCCCACCAAATGGGTTGATTAAGCCTTTTAAGCAAAAATGGGTAAAATTAAACTTTAAAAATTCATAACTCACAAAAATACTTTTCAAAAATTCACAAAAATGGTTTTGAAGCTTCTCTGATATCAGAGGAACTTAGGAAAATTAAAATTATATTTTCTAAAAAAGTTGATTTTTATCATTATTTTAATATTTTAATAATTATAAAAATAATAAAAATTATAAAAATATTAAAAATCACCAAAATGTCACATTTTGAGTTCTAATCATTTAGAAACAAACCAAATATATTTCTTGAGTCCCTAGAGTAAGATATTGAATTTTAAAGGCTTAATGTAATTTTTAATATTAAAAAATGTATTTTCCAACCTTTTCACTAAAATAATTCTAATAAATCAAAGAAAAATCAGAAAAATATAAAATTTATTTCTTTGAACTCCTTGAGGTTATAGAGATTTATGAAAAATATAAAATCCATTTTTCAACTTTAATTTTATTTTAAAATTAATTAATGCTCCAAAATTCAAAATAATTGTAATAAATAAAATATAATTCAAAAAAATCACCAAAATTGGTCCAAATGGTCCTCTGGTCATTAGGAATATCCCATAATTTTCTTAAGACAGAAACATTTCCTTGGTCATGTTATTGAATTTTCCTTGAAAATCCCTATTTTCCATTAAAAATAATTACATAAATAAATTAAATACAGAAAAATCACACTTTCTCCTCTAATGTCTTAATTGACATGTAAGTGAGGTCACATAAAAATTTCAAGTTCATTTGAGCTTAATTTAGTGAGTTATAGAATTATTAAGCTTGAAGGGCAAAATGGTAATTAAAATTTTCAACCTTTAATTAAAATTTTAGGATTAATCAAAAAGGGAGGGTAAAATATTTGATTTAAACTGATTTTGGATGATTGAAACTTAAATGGTTAAGGGTAGAAACCCACCAATCATTTTAGGAATAATTAAAGTAAACCTTAATTAATTAATTAATTAAATTTGGAAGATTAATGGAAAATTGAAATTATTAAAGTAGGGATATTATTTAAGAAGATATTTATTCTTTAATTTAAAAATCCCTAAATAAATCACGTCAATAATACTTAAAAAAGAAAATTAAAAGAATAATCTCAATTAAATTAAAATTGAAATTAAATTAAATTAAATTAAAATTAAATTGAAATCAAATTAAATTAAAATTAAAATTAATTAAATTAAATTAAAATTAAATTAAATTGAATTAAATTAAAATTAAATTGAAATTAAATTAAATTAAATTAAATAAAAAATTAAATCAAATTGAATTAAATTAAATTAAAATCATTTAATAACAAACCTAAATGAAATCATCAAGAATTAAATCTAAAATAACTTGAACACTATTCCAAACATAAACTAATTTTTTATAATTAAGTCAAAATTAAAATTAAATCATTAAGTTTAAATCATTAAAATACTTAATAAATTGATTTGCCCTTTTAAAAGCTCTTGTTATTATAACTCTTAAATGAAGTATCAAGTGAAGTGTTACCTCACTTATAGGATATTCAAATGTCCTAGTTCATCGACGAAAGAACAAAACTTAAACTCCTGGATGATTAATTCACTTGTATAATTAAATTCTCTTGGACTTAAAACAATCCTAGAGGTATTGAAAAGATGTTTAAGACTCGTCTTAAGCACTTCCTCAATATGATAGGATGTTTATAAGAACAATTGAATTTAATTGTTCTTTGATGAAGAAAATCGTCTTTAAACCGAAATACAAGAACCTAGACGTCATAGGAGATGACTAGCTATAGGATTAGGACTTTGATAGACAACCAAAACCTTTCCCTTAACTTTACCTAGGTACTTGTTGAAATATTTAAATGCCTTAACATGTGTTTTAAGTGCAGCTTGGGATGACGGGAAGACTGTCCGGGTACGCTTTTATTTTATTGCAATTTACTTTATTGCAAATGCACTTTACTTTTCTTGCATGATAAACAAGCTGTTGCATGAAAACCAAAACATTTAGGATAGTCCTAAGCCGAAACCAAAACTAAATTAAAAATCAACTGCAATGTAAAATTCACCACCACAACATTTCAAAATATAAAACAACTCAAAATTTAATCACAAACATAACAACAAAACTACAATTGCAACTAAATTAAAACGTCTCATTGAATGATCGGGAATACCTCGGATGATGTAACCCACGTGTTGCTAACGGGATTTCCCACGGTCTAAATGAAAGTGTGGAACTCATTCGATTGAGTTTAGCAAATTCATCCGGACTAAGTGAATTCGATGAAAATAACGGTGCTGGGATGACGAAACTAGTGGGATCTTAATCGGTTCGTTTAATCAACTTTAAGATTTGTTTTAATTAAAATATTAAAAACACTTGGATTTTAAGATTTTCTCAAACCAAAACACTTCTCTCATCTCCCGATTTATGACTTCTAAAACTAAACCTCTGCAACAACAAAGAGCTCGGAACATGGTGGGCAGCACGGCCATCGTCATCAGCAAAACTTGGATCTACATCAACTAAACTTTCCTAAAATTTAAACAACAAAGCCATAAGATTTTGAGGTAGTTTGCTTAGTGCAACATAAACCCTTAACTCTTCGTTAGGCATTTGCATGATCATGTTATGTAAATTAAGCCCTAACCGGTCTTAGGATTCCGAGGTAGTTGTTTGGTACGACATAAACCCTCACATCTTCTAGGCTGATTGTATGGTTATGTCATACGAATATAAGTCCTAATTAACTAAAATTGGCAAGATTGAAATATCAGATAATATTAGGATTTTCTTAAATCTAAGCCAAATGATAGGATAGTTTGGGAAGTTGCCAAGATTCTTCTTGGATCCTTAGCTTCTCCTACTTCTCTTCCTTTGGATTCTCAAAAATAAATTGTTCCAAATTTTGAGTCATTCCCTTTTGAATTTCCAAAATCCAATCCTTTGAAAACCTTAAACTTTGAAATTTCTTAAGAGCAAAACCATCGATCATTATCGAGAGTTTTCTTAAGTGTCTTCGGACATTTAAGATGTAATTAACTATAGGGGCTTGCCCTTATAGGGAACTTTAAGAACCCGGGTAATATAAACCCCGCTTAATTCATTTATATTAAGCGGGGGAACTTGTCGGCTTATAAAGCCGGTTCGCGGACCAAACCGATGTCACAAATCTCCTAGTTTATTTAATCGAGCCCCATCATTAAGCAGTGTGTCTATTCTTCGGGATAGATACACGGTTTGTGGTGCTGTGCTCGTTTATATAAACTATTTGGGATGTGAGATCGGTTTGATTTCATATCTTAAAACCTTTAAACTTAAAATTATTTTCAAAACCAAATACTACTTTTCAAATTATAGTTATAAATTTAAATTAAATTAAAAATTTAAAATTCGCCGACAATTTCTGTAGGCGACCCTCTTTTCAAAACACTCAACCTAAAAATATGTCGACAATTTCTGGCGACTCCGCTGGGGAATAGTTCCTCTCTCCATTTTGATCAGATGGCTTTGCTTTCATAAATCGGTAGTGAGCCCATGCCCCTAGTGGACCAAACTACCATTCTTCCGTTGGAATACCCCGTTCATTTCTGTCTTGAACGAGTATAGCCAACTTCTCTCGGATTTAGGAGCCACTGTTTAGACACCCCTAAATGGAGAGGTTCTGAGATCCTTTACCTCTTTTCTGAGGTGGGGTGGACCCCCAATAGGTGTTAGTTTAGGAGCGATCCTTCGAGTCGAGAAGTCTTGCATAAGACTTTCTCTTCCTTTCCAATTCTGAATCGGATTCCTTACCTTCTCTACACCTTTGAACATTATGTTCCTAATAAACAAACCCTCTAATGAATGACTCTTTTAGCAAATAACTCCTTTTTATAAATACATGAACAAAAATGTGTTCGGACTCTTTTCGATTCCTCTCTTTTCGTCCTGATGAGAAGAAGCATAACTTGGGATCGACAATCGGAATCTACTTTGCGGAAAATGTACGCTCCAAAGCTGATTTTCTCCTTCACCAATGGACTGGACTTTGCTGTTTACAAGGATGAGCTGCCCGACAATGGGATCATCCGTTTCGGACAAGGATTCAAGAACACAAATGTCAAGATCACTGACATTACCCTTTTCACACTTACAGACAAAGTGCCTTAAACTGAAAGACCTTTGATCTAGTTCGACCTCGAGTCGACTCAAGAGTTCCTCCCTTGCGAAGGGTTCCAGGTGAGAGGAATACTACGTCCATGGGAGGACCGTTATCTCTACCCCCACCGGTCTAGTTGTCTCCGCACCTACCCGGGCTTCCGCCAAGCCGAAGGGAAGGAAATTCAAATTTGTAACGAGCATGTTACCGAGGAGGGTACGGATCTCCGTGCAAGACCTTCTGTTTCGAAGTTGGGTCCAGCTCGAGGGTTCCACCCTAACACGGACTCGGAGAAGAAACAGAGGTAGGAAAGATTGCCGAAAGGCCGCAGCTACCGAAGTTGCTTTCTTGGAAGAAATCCACGAGTACACACCACTACCCGAGTACATACCATTGCTCGAGTATACACCGCTTTTGGAAGGAAGTAGATTCCATCCCCTCTCCGCCGCAGTGACGAGGAAAATGTCCGCAAGATTGCTTCTACATTACCTCGACCCGCATACTTATAGCGACGGACCGAAAAGAAAAGGGCTAGGATTACACCATTTGCCGACTACGGACCGTGATAAAGAAGTTAGCAAAGAAAGAGAAATGTCCGTATCGGAGATTTTAAGAAGAATAGGTCGGGTGCCGGCCGAGTCCCGTCTTGGGCCGCGAGTAGAACCCGTTAGCGCCACGAAAAGCCGAATAAGAAGATGAAGGCTAGTCCGCTTGTTGTTGTTTCGGGTTTCCGGATCGGGGAGGATACCACCTTCCAAGCATTCGTACGACGGACCATCCGGGTCCTGGGCCTTCGTCGCTTAGAAGGATGGTATGGCGTCCTGCTTGCGGCGATTAAGACCGAAACAAGGACCAGAAAAGGAAAGTCTCGTCAGGAGACTCGAGTCCGAAGAGAGCGCCACTGCAATGAAGGGGACTCCCAAGAAGGAAATGTTGTGGCGGTTAGAATAAGGAAACCCTGATTGAGCGTAGAAACCTACTAACCATTTCAAAAATAATTAAAATAAAACTTTAATTAATTAATTAATTGAAATTTTGGGAGAATAATAGAAATTGGAATTATTAAAGTAGGGAAATTATTAAGAGGATATTTATTCTTTAATTTAAAAATCCCTAAATAAACCACTTCAATAATACTTAATTCTTAATTAAAAAAAAATTAAAATAATAATCCGAATTAAAATTAAACTAAAATTAAATCAAATTAAGATTAAAATTAAACTAAAATTAAATTAAATTAAAATTAAAATTAAATTAAAACTAAATTAAATTAAAATTAAATTGGAATAAAATTAAAATTAAATTAAATTAAATTAAAATTAAATTAAGTTAAATTAAATTAAATTAAATTAAAATTAAATCAAATCAAAGTAAATTAAAATTAAATTAAATTGAATTAAAATTAAATTGAATTAAATTAAATTAAAATCATTTAACAACAAACCTAAATGAAATCATTGAGAATTAAATCTAAAATAACTTGAACACTATTCCAAACTTAAACTAACTTTTTATAATTAAGTCAAAATTAAAATTAATTCATTAAGTTTAAATCATTAAAATACTTAATAATTTGTTTTGCCCTTTTAAAGCTCTTATTATTATAACTCTTAAATGAGGCATCAAGTGAAGTGTTACTTCACTTATAGGATATTCAAATATCCTAGTTCACTGAGCAAGAGAACAAAACTTAAACTCCTGGATGATTAATTCACTTGTATAATTAAATTCTCTTGGACTTAAAACAATTCTAGAGGTATTGAAAAGATGTTTAAGACTCGTCTTAAGCACTTCCTCAATATGATAGGATGTTTATAAGAACAACTGAATTTAATTGTTCTTGGGTGAAGAAAGTCATCATTAAACCAAAACACAAGAACCTAGACGTCATAGGAGATGATTAGCTATAGGATTAGGACTTTGGTAGACAACCAAAACCTTTCCCTTAGCTTTACCAAGGTACTTGTTGAAATATTTAAATGCCTTAACATGTGTTTTAAGTGCAGCTTGGGATGACGGGAAGACCCTCCAGGTACGCTTTTATTTTATTGCAATTTACTTTATTGCAATGCACTTTACCTTTCTTGCATGTTAAATAAAATTGTTGCATGAAAACCAAAACCTTTAGGATAGTCCCTGAACTGAAACTAAAACTAAATTAAAAGTCATTACAAGATAAAAATCACCGCCACAACATTTCTAAATATAAAACAACTCAAAATTTAATCACAAACAGAACAACAAATCTACAATTGCAACTAAATTAAAATGTCTCGTTGAATGATCGGGAATACCTCGGATGATGTAACCCACGTGTTGCTAACGGGATTTCCCACGGTCTAAATGAAAGTGTGGAACTCATTCAGTTGAGTTTAGCAAATTCATCCGAACTAAGTGAATTTGATGAAAATAACGGTGTCAGGGATGACGGAACCGTGGGATCTTAATCGGTTCTGTTTAAACAACTTTAAGATTTGTTTTATTTAAAATATTAAAAACACTTGGATTTTAAGATTCTCTCTAAAACAAAACACTTCTCTCATCTCCTGATTTATGACTTCTAAAACTAAACCTCTGCAACAACAAGGAGCTCGGAGCATGGTGGGCAGCTCGGCCATCGTCATCAGCAAAACTCAACTCTACTTCAACAAAACATTTCTCAGAATTAAACAACAAAGCCATAGGATTTCGAGGTAGTTTGCTTAGTGCAACATAAATCCTCAACTTTTCGTTAGGCATTTGTATAATCATGCTAAGCAAATTAAGCCCTAACCGGTCTTAGGACTCCGAGGTAGTCGTTTGATACGACGTAAACCCTCACATCTTCGAGGCTATTTGTGTGATTATGTCATACAAACATAAGTCCTAATTAATTAAAATTGGCAGGATTGCAACATTAAATAAACTTCCAAATTGAAGCCAAACAATAGGATAGTTTAGGAAGTTGCCAAGATTTTTCTTGGATCCTCAGCTTCTCCTACTTCTCTTCCTTTAAACTCCTAAAAATAACTGTTCCAAATTTGATCCATTCCCAATTGATATTTCCTAAAATCCAATCATTTGAAAACCTTAAACTTTGAAATTCTTGAGAGCAAAACCACTGATCATTATCGAGAGTTTTCTTAAATGATTCCCGTCATTTAAGATGTAATTAACTATAGGGGCTTGCCTTTATAGGGAACTTTAAGAGCCCAGGTAATATAAACCCTACTTAATTCATTTATATTAAGCAAAGGAACTTGTCGGCTTATAAAATTGGTTCGTAGACCAAACGGATGTCACAAATCATCTAGTTTATTTAACCGAGCCCCATCATCAAGCAGTATGTCTATTCTTCGGGATAGATACATGGTTTGTGATGCGGTGCCCGTTTATATAAACTATTTGGGATGTGAGATCGGTTTGATTTCATATCTTAAAATTTTCAAATTTCAAATTATTTTCAAAATCGAATACTACTTTCTAAATTATATATATTTAAATTAAATTTAACATCTAAAATTCGCCAACAATTTCTGTAGGCGACCCATTTTTTTTTAAAATACAACACACAACCTAAAAATTTGCCGACAGTGCAAAGATCATCGGCTAGCCTATAGATCAGGTCTGGATGTATTTTTAGTAGAATGGGTTAACCTAGGCTCACACTACTAGATGTCCAAGGGTGGCTTTGGTCGGCCCTACTAGTGACCATTTCCTTTTCTATAAACCAAATCACAAGAATTTAGTCTGTAACTCTAAAAACTTATCAATTCTACGCCCAATATATAACATCTTCCTATTTATTTGCACTTCACCTTGAATAACCCGCACAAGGCCTTCGACTACCCAAGGATTCATGTGATATCTACAAGTTAAGAATTCATATCCTTCTAGGTCTCAAAACTCTTCAACAGATTTTAACAATTTAAATGGCCAATTTAAATAGTAAATTAAGAACCGGTATTAATATCATCACAACGTTTTGAAAATATATGATTTTTAATTCTCTGACGAATTTTGTATTATCTTATTTATCTTTTCATAATTAAAAGGAGAAATTAAAGTAACTACTTAGAACACATTGAAATTAAATAACAAAACATAAAAAATAAACTTTGAATCAAAATAAAAATACTTATCTTAGATGTTTCTCCTACTGAACTTCTGATTCCTACCGACTCCACGACGTAATGAACTACGAGATGCACCAACTCTTTAAAACTCTAAATACAAACTCTAAAATAAACTCACTAATTTATGAAGGAAAGTAAAAAGGTGGCCTTAATATGATCTCTCTAATTCTCTCTCTAGATTGGACTCTAGATAGGGAGGGGTAGATGGGGCGTTTTTCTCTGAAGGAATACCCTCCTATTTATCTTATTTATCTTGGTTTGTTCCTAAGTAATTAGAATTCAAAATGTGATATTTTGGTAATTTTTACTATTTTTATGATTTTCATTATTTTTTAATTATTAAAAATATTAAAATATTGATAAAAATCAACTTTTTTTTAGAAAATTACAATTTTAATTTTCCTAAGTTCCTTTGATATAAGAGAAGCTCCAAAACCATTTTTGTGAATTTTTGAAAGGTATTTTGTGAGTTAAGAATTTTTAAAGTTTAATTTTATCCATTTTTGCTTAAGAGGCTTAATCAACCCATTTGGTGGGGTTAATTAAATTCAATTGGTTTCAAATTTTTATGTGAGACTCTCCTGACCCTAAAGGAGAGTGGAGAATTGTTTTCAAGTTAATTTGGTGTGTAATTAACCCTAATTAATTAAAGTTCAATTTTGGGTGTTCAGACCAATTACAGTTATTCCAAGTGAACTAACTCAAAACTTATTTTTCCTAGGTTCCTCTGGTCATAAGAAACATCACAAAATTTTCCTAGAATTTATTTCTCAACATGCTAATTATTGGAATTAAAATACTCAAAACAGTAACATGCGATTGAAAAATCAATAACTTCTCATAGGGATGGCCTCTGACCTTGGAAAATTCAGGGAATGTTCCCAAGTTCAGAGGCTTCAAAAGCCCTATGGTCTCATGCCATGGTGAATTGCCTATACAAATGGAGAATTAAAACAATGCAGGGAGTAAATAAATCATTAAAAATAAAATACTCAATGAAATTATTTGATTTTATTTCCACATTATTCTCCTCTGTTCACTGAGAAAGAAGGTATTTTTATTTTATTTTTAGGATTTTCCTACACAAAGTTATGGATTTTCTAAGTTCTGGTAATTAAATAAATAAGAAAAATTCCTATTTTTCTATTTATCCGAAACGGCGCCGCGTCAACCTTAGCATCTTCGAATAGCCACGCGGCGCTTTCTGGTTCGACGCCGCCATCCGACTCAGCGCTCCAGGGGCCCGCGGTTCATGTACCATCGCGTTGTCCGACTCGATCCCGACCGTCCGCTCGATACACGCTCGATCAGACGACTCCCAGTCATCGTCTACGACTGGTGTGAACCAGTGACCATCCACACTAAAACCCTAAGATCTCTCTCAAAACTTAACGGATTTTTGTGTTCTTGTGCTCTATGGATTCGTCTTGAAGAGACGAATACATCTATATTATTATCATGCATTGAAATTAAGACATTTGAAATGGAGAATGTTCAGAAGCTCGGGAAGAAGAGAGAGCTCAGACCTTTGCTCAGAGAAGTGAAGCTTCGATCTGAGAGTTGTGTCACGTTCGATTGGGTCCAAGCAAGCTCCAGATGAAGTCCCTTGGCCTGGTGAATTGCCTAGGTACAAAAGTGACCACATCCGATCACAAAGCTTGGAGGCTGGAGCAACTGGGTGGCCTGGAGAGGGGGCTTTCACTGGGGAACTTCTCCTCTTGGTCTGGTGAAGGTGTAGGACCAATCAATTTGGAGATTGGCTCACTGTGGTGAAGTGTCCTGGTTTTGGGCTTGAATTTCGACTCTAAAATCGAGCTCGCGAGAGGAAATGGCAGGGGGATTTCGGTGGGGATCAAGTTCTCCGAGTGTGGGGAAGAGTCTGGAATGATTTTGGCAGAGTTTCGTGTGGTTTGTTTCAGCACCTCTCCCATGGCCGAGAGAGGTGGGGTTTAAATAGAGCTGGCTGGAGGCTCTCCGGGGAAGTTAGGGCTTGGGATCGAGCTGCTTGCAGTGAGGAGAAGAACAGCTGCATGGTGGCCATTGGGCATGGGGCAACTCGGCGGGTGAGAATTCCAAGCTTGGGCTCACATGATGTTCTCGGGTGTGGTGTTTTCCGGCGGCCCAGGTGGCTTGCCGGCAGGCATGGGTCACCCTCAAGGTCAGGAGGTCCAGGGCTGGAGGTTTGTGCAAGCAATTGGCCAATGCCATGTGTAAAGAGCTTGGATTAAAATGGCATGAGGGAGAGGCCATTTTGGCTTGATTTGGTCCAAGCCATGGTTTTGGGTTAGGTTCACCTCCCCATGATCTAGTTTTGGATGAAAAAATCGGTTGGGTCGGCTAGGAAGGGGTGGTGAAGTCCCCATCCAAGGTGATGTGGTTAAACATGTTTTAGTGTGTAAGCATGGAAGGGGTTAAAAATGCTTAATGAAGGATTAAGAAAGGGGGCCCTCCTTTTGCTACTTTGGGTATGGTCACATGTCAAACCCCCCATGGCTTCATATGGCTTGTAAATGGCTCATATTTGGCTCCATTTGGCTTTGGAAAAAAGTTGGCTTTGTTTCATGAAAATGGCTCTTAAGGAATTTTGGTAATTTAGGGGTGATTTGATAGGATTTTAAATATGGCTTAGTTTAGAAAAATTTGATGGTTAATTTAGAACTTAGGGATGGTTTTATCAAATGGATGATGATAGAGGATTGTCATGTGGGCTTTGAGATGGATTTTGGGCTTTTTGAAATCATTTTGGATGGGCTTTTTAGGAAGGCTTAAGGAAGTGGGCCTTAGGTTTGAAAATAAATTTATGGATGGGAATTTTGTGAAGGATTGGGCCAAACAAATGTTGGGTTTATTTTAGGGATGTGCCATGATTGATTTGAAGCAAATTTGAGGTGGTTTGGGTTTGAATTGGGTTGGATTTTGGCTTCTTTGGTAAAGGGGCCAACATAGGTCAAATTGGGCTAATTTGGGCCAATGTTGGGCTAGGGTTGAAATTGATGTAAAATTAATGTTGGGAAATTTTTATGGGGGTGTTACAAATAGGTTTCAACTTTGGTTGGGTTTTGATTTTGGGATTTAGGCCCATTTGGGTTAGGTTTGGGTGTAGGCCCATTTAAAGAATTTTGGGTTTGGGTTGAATTTGAGTAAGGTTTAGGTCCAAATTTTGGGCAAATCATGTTAGTGTTTTGTTTTTGGGGATGCTAAGAAGGTTTTAGAAAAGATTTGGGTCAAATTGGGATTGAATTGAGTTGGTTTGTGGTAGGTTTAGGTCATGGGTCAAAATTGGGCCTTAAGCTTAAAAATGAAATTGGATTCAAATGTCAATCAAATTAGGCTTAGATTTGGTCTAGATTGACATTAGGGATATTGAATTGAAGTTTAGAATTGAATTGGACCAAAATTGAGACCAATTGGGGTGATTTGGTTTGACATTAGGTTCATTTGGGTTTAAAATGGGCTAAATTGGGGGTTTGGTAAAAGTAGGGTAAATTGATAAAATTGGCCCATGGTGTAGTTGGACAAAATGAAATTTGGAATATTTAGGATTTTCTGGAATTTTCTGGGAATTTTCTGAATTTATGGAATTTTGGGTCAAGAGGGGAATTTTGGTAATTTGGAGGGTATTGGGGGTATTTGGAGTGTATTTGTGGAAATTTTGGTATATTTGGCTATGGGTGATCAATTTGAGTGATGTGGCAATGTTTGGGATTGGTTTTGAGGAATTTTGGGTAATTTGGAGATTTTGGAAAATTTGGGCAATTTCAAGGGCTTTTGGTAGGTTTGATGGGTGTAGGGTCCCCGGGGTCAAAAATTGAAATTTTGGAAGAATGAAGATTGATCAACTATGAGTGAAATGGAATCACTTTGATTGAGCCATGAAGCCATATTAAGCCCATATGAGCCATGAGAGGACTCATTGGAGGCATTCTCTATGTTGTTCGTAACCCTCTTAGCCAGGGGCTTAGGGGTTAAGGTGCATCCATATGAATTACCTACATGAGTGAGGGAGTCAAGTTGGGTATAGGTGTGGTTTTAGGATTTGGATTGTGTGTGTAAAAGTGTAGTGTGTGAGTGTAGTGAGTGTTTAAGTCAACCCTCACCAGACCAGGCCACCCAAGGTAGTCATAAGGCCAAAGAGTCCTATAAGGAACTCATCCTTTAAACCTCCACATTTGATCTCGACCCTCCAGGTGATTAGGGGTCTACAATCAAGCTTGTGGGGTTTGCGGGGACACAAGAAGTGGTTTAAATTTCTAAGGGATGGCCCCGATTCTAGTCCCCTAAGATAGTCGAAGGAAAAGCCTGAAGGCTAGATCCTAGACACTAAAGAGGGAAGAGAAGACCTCATCGAAAATGAGGTCGACAAATGGACCCCGATAGGTGTGGTGTGCTAACCAAGCACACCGCGCGTATTGGCATTGACCGAAGAGATCAACAGAAACCAACACGGATGTCCGAAGTGACAAACTTAGGACGAAGCAGAAGAATTTCTGTCGGGGAGTATCGAGTATACTTCAAGGTCGGAGATTCACGAACTCTCGGCGGGGAATGGAAAAGGAGATGAATTCCAAATCATATGATGCGGGAATTCGATTTAGATTTCATTTCATTTTATGTTCAAGTTTTGATGTGTGAGTTTAGATTTTAGCTTGAGTTTTAATTTAGATTGAAGTTTGGTTTAAAATCAATTTGAGGAAATTTTGAATTTGAAATTTGGATTTGAAATAAGGATTGAAACCTAGGTTTCAACCTCAGGATTGCGAAGAGAACTGGAATTTAGGTACCAGCCTCAGAGTGAGAATCAGAATTTAAGTATTGATGGAAAAAAGGATGAGAATCAGAATTTAGGTACTGATCTCGAGAGGGATGAGAATTGAACTTTAAGTATCAATCTCGAAAGAGAATCGAAATTTAGGTATCGATCTCGGATGAGAGTCGGAATTTAGGTACCGACCTCGAAGGAAGAGAACTGGAATTTAGGTACCAGTCTCGGAAGAGAGTCGAAATTTAGGTATCGACCTCGAAAAGGATGAGAATCAGAATTTAGGTACTGATCTCAGATGAGAGTCAGAATTTAGATACCCACCTCGAAGTGAGAACTGGAATTTAGGTACCAGTCTCAAAAATTTAGAATTGAAACTTAGGTATCAATTTGGAAGAGAATCGAAATTTATGTATCGATCTCGAAAGAAGAGTCGGAATTTAGGTACCGACCTCGAAGTGAGAACTGGAATTTAGGTACCAGTCTCGGAAGTTTAGAATTGAAATTTAGGTATCAATTCGGAAGAGAATCGAAATTTAGGTATCGATCTCGAAAGGAGAGTCGGAATTTAGGTACTGACCTCGAAGTGAGAACTGGAATTTAGGTACCAGTCTCGGAAGTTTAGAATTGAAATTTAGGTATCAATTCGGAAGAGAATCGAAATTTAGGTATCGATCTCGAAAGGAGAGTCGAAATTTAGGTACCGACCTCGAAGTGAGAACTGGAATTTAGGTACCAGTCTCGTAAGTTTAGAATTGAAATTTAAGTATCAATTCGGAAGAGAATCGAAATTTAGGAATAGATCTCGAAAGGAGAGTCGGAATTTAGGTACCGACCTCGAAGGAAGAGAACTGGAATTTAGGTACCAGTCTCGGAAGTTTAGAATTGAAATTTAGGTATCAATTCGAAAGAGAATCGAAATTTAGGTATCGATCTCGAAAGTAGAGTCGGAATTTAGGTACCGACCTCGAAGTGAGAACTGGAATTTAGGTACTAGTCTCGGAAGTTTAGAATTGAAATTTAGGTATCAATTCAGAAGAGAATCGAAATTTAGGTATCGATCTCGAAAGGAGAATCGAAATTTAGGTACCGACCTCGAAGGAAGAGAACTGGAATTTAGGTACCAGTCTCAGAAGTTTACAATTGAAATTTAGGTATCAATTCGAAAGAGAATCGAAATTTAGGTATCAATCTTGAAAGGAGAGTCGGAATTTAGGTACCGACCTCGAAGTGAGCGGAATTTAGGTACCGGTCTCGGAAGTTGTAATGTATGAAGAAGGACCCGGTCTCATGCCATCGAACCAAGCCGAACCAAGTTCGTGGCTCCGTGTCGATAGACCTAGTCAATCTCCGTACAAGAGGGAAGGAGATCACGGAAAATCAAAAGATTTCGATGTGACGAAAAGGGTGTGGGATTTTTGAAATTTGAAGTGTGAGTTTTCCGTGAGGAAGAACCATCCCGAAAGAGGGTTTCAAAGTAGTTTGAAGTAGATTTTGATCTGAGGAAGAATTGAAGGATTTGAAAGAGATAGATTGAGATTGTAATTCCATTTGAGATTCATTTTTCATTTTGTTTGTCCTTTAATGATCCGATTTTATTTTTGTTGTTTATTTGATGTTCACGTGAATTTTATTTGGTGTTCATGTGGATTTGAAGTTCATTTGAATATCTGGATCTCAAATAACGGTTCTTATTTATTTCTCTTTTCTTTTCTGTTCTTTGTTCAAAGTTCATTTAACTCTAATGGCGTTTCCCAGTCGATTTGCACAAAAGAGGTGAAGGCAAAATGTGACATGGTCACTTTCATTCCAATCTTGTTGAAGATACATCATACAACTCGATCGAAATATTTCTCATACAATCCATGACTCAAAACGGACTATGTATGATCCTTGTTGATCCATCCAAAAAGTATTTGTTAAAAAATCCATGTACTGAATAATGAGATACACGGTCGATAACATCACCTTCCAAGCCATCCTTGGCGAGGAATGCCGCATGGATGTACAATGGAGGTGTGCTTATTTCCGTGTAACTCACGGCTCGTAGGGTGGAGACTCTCCAATTCGGATACGGCTTGAAGTGGTAAGGCGCCTTTCGTCGTCCATCCTTCTAAAAGTGACGGAGATCCGCTCCATTGGTACTCCGGTATACAATGGTTTGCGATGTCTGCTCCATTTCCTTGTAATATCATGACGGAACCTACGGAAGTGGTATCTCCACGGGCCCTCGGAACTTACCCGGGCCTGCTATCCGGAGGTCAGATCCGAACAAGATATTGCATTGGTTGACGAACGAAAGCTGTGCGAAAGGTCGACAAAGTCATGGTGGTCTATGTGTGGAGGTATGCAGTCGCCCTTCTGATAAATGTTGATGATGCAACTGTTGGGTATGCAGTCTGCTGGCAGTACCCTCCATGCTATCATTCTTTTCACCATTCTTTTAATTATTCTCGGCATTGGATCCACCTCACCGTGACGGAGTATCCACAGTGGATTTCCTTTTACGTCTTCTGCGAAGTTATAGCAACATCCGCATTGTATTGTGACTCTTCCTTTCCACGGCATCCATTTCGGGGTTCCGAATAAGTCTTTTCTCTCGGACGGCTGCTTCGACCCATCTTCGAAGTTCTAAGATGCAATCCACAATTTGTTGTTGCTCGTACTGCGAGAATACACACGTGTGTAACTCGAGGCCTTCCAAAATGTTGATTCTTTTGCCTCTAATCCTTTCAAAGTATTCGAAAGTCTTCTTCTCAACATTTTGCATTCTTTCTAGTTCATATTCTGGGATGATTTGCAAGTGACGAGGCCTAGTAACGTATTGCGGGATGTATGGCTCGATCCCCATCGTGTTCTCCTGCATACCTTGGCTCCTCGGGGATTGTCTCTGTCGGGACATCCTCCGGGGTTGCTTCCGCAACAAGGTTCTTCAGATATGGTATCTCCGTCCGGTGTCGAGGCACTGATTCTATTTCTATTCTTCTTGGCACTTTTTCGATCTGTTCTGATTTTCTCGGCGTTGACTTTCTTCCTTCTGGTTCCTGACGAACCGGTATCTTTGAAATGTGTGTGTTGGCGAAGGTGGTTGTTTCCTCGTGTTGATCTGCTGCTAGTTTAGTCAACATCTTGCGGATACGGCGATTCTTATTCCTTCTTTGGGTAGCAGTGAGAGTAGCTCTCCTTACCCCTTGAACCTCTGCGGGCGCGGCGGCGACGAGCTCGCCCTCTGCCGTGGCAACTACTCGACTTGATTTTCTTGCTTTCCTCGGTGTTTGTCTTTCTTTTCTTGTTCTTGGATTGGTGGCTTGGGCCACTCATCTTCATCATTTGTCTCGGCTATGAAGCTCTTCTCGGTCCACTTGGGACCCGATCATTTTCTTCGTACTTGTAGAGTTGGTTGGTGTGAAATCAGAATCAATTTCTATCACTACTCCATCCTTCACCCTCTTTTCATCGAGTGCGAGACTCACGCCATTTTTAAAGTTTAGGACCAACCGCCCGTTCGACATTTCCCTGCAAAGAAGACAAGGAAAGGATCGAGGGTACATACTAAGAACAAGAACATTAAGAAAATATTTACCACTTGAAGATTCTTATTCTCTTATTTTAATTTTAATTTTTAAGGAAAGTAGGAAAAGATGAAGAAAGATCAGGAAAAAGATTTGATTTGAAAGGAAGGGTAAAACTTTATTATTATGATTTTCACATATTTTATTTTTAGCACATATTTTATTTTATCCATTTTTATGTTTTTGGGTTCGGACCCAGTCACAAAGTGATTGCTTCACCCGTGTTTCTAGGGATAAGACTCCATTTTAGGGGCCACCCTTCGAAACATCGGGTTGCGTAATACTTCTTCAAATACCGTCCATTGATTGGAAGCATTTGTCGTTCTCCTTGGCGATTCACAAGTTGGTAGGAGCCTCTCGAGTGAGGCTTGCCTCGACCACAAACGGCCCTTCCCAAGTCGGTTCAAATTTGCCCCCTATCTTGCGATGTGCAAGAATAGGTCTTCTGAGAATAAGAACTAAGTCACCAACTTTGAAAGTTCTTGGGCGGACCAGTTTATCATGGGCCTGGATCATCTTAGCTTGGAACAGTTCCAAGTTTTGCTGTGATGCAAGTCTCTTCCCTTCCAAGCTTTCCAATTCATCCAGTCGCAATCTGGCATTTTCTTCTGAAGTAATTTTATTTGCAAGTGCGATCCGAGTGATGGAAGGTTGGACCTCCGAAGGTAAAACGGCCTCGGACCCGTACACTAAAGCGTAAGGCGTGGGCGAGTATGAGTCACGAAAGTCATCTGTAGGCCCATAAGGCTTCTAACAACTTCTCGTGCCAATTTCTCTTGTTGTCATCCAAGGTTTTCTTTAAAATCTGAACGAGAGTTTTATTAAAAGCCTCGGCCAAGCCTTTTGCTCTTGGGTAGTAGATTGTTGAGTATCGCCAATCGATTCCATGTCTTCTGACAAAATTGTTGATCTTTGTACTTTTGAATGCGGACTCATTATACGAAATGATTCGCGCGGTACTCCGAAACGGTAGACAACTTGATTTTTGAAAAGCTGTAGCACGTGGTGTGCCTTTACTTCTACGAGTGGGCCGTACGCCCATTTAGAAAAGCGGTCTGTAGGCCGCAAGGATGAAGCGATGTCCTCTTGAAGAAGGCGGTTCTATCGGACCCACTATATCCGTGCCCCAACACTCGAAATGGCCGCGACGCAATTGTCGGATGTAGCACATTTGGAGGTTGGTGTAGAACCACTCCGTGCACTTGGCAGCGGTGACGGCTCTTGGCGACTTTCATACAGTCAGTCATCATTGAGGGCTAGTAGTACCCTAGTCTTTTAATTTTCATTTTCATTTTCGGACCCGACTGATGAGCGCTACAAAGTCCTGAGTGTACCTCTTTGACAATTTCACGAGCCTCAGACCCGTTCAGGCATCTTAACCACATCTGATCAAAAGACCTTCTGTATAATGTAGTTTATTAATGCATAAGACAGAGTTCTTTTCTTGATTTGATGGGCTAATGACTTATCGTCCGGTAATTTACCTTTTTGCAGGTAGTCTATTAGTGGTTGACGCCAATCTTCTGTTTTTTCCGTCACTGCTGCAACTGATTCCTCTGCTTTTTCTGATTTCTGTATCATATCCATGTCGAGCTGTGATAGGACCTGTCGTCCTTGAACTGACACTTCAACTGACTCATCTTGTAAGCAGGCAAATTCTTTTGCAAGGCGAGATAGCGCATCCGCGAGAGCATTTTCTCTTCTGGGGATCTTGTAGATTGTTATAATCGGAATTTGTTCCAACAGTTTCATGGCATACTGAAAGAATTGCTCGAGTCTTGGCTTTAAAATTCTGTATTGTCCAGCGACCTGTTGAATGATCAACTGAGAATCTTCGTAGATGTTGATATCCGTTATTCCCATTTGAATAGTCAGTTCTAGTCCTGTTATGAGGGCCTCGTATTCTGCCTCGTTGTTTGTGCACAGCTCTGTTAAGTGGTAGGAATAACTTAACATCCCCCGTTCCAGTGTTATAAAAATTAGTCCGATTCCTGCTTTACCAGGCACTATCGTTTGCGATTCTTTGTCTTTACGTGTCTGCGGACGCTCCGTCGAAGTATAGTTCCCAACGTTGATCATCGGTGTCTTCTAGGCTTATTGTCTGCTCGTCAGGCAAATCATCGTCGAGAGGCGAATCTGCCGGTAAAGGATGTGCTGCAAGGAAGTCAGCTATTACTTGTCCCTTTACGACGCGAAGAGGAACGAAAGTTATATCAAATTGCAATAGTATCATCGACCACCTGGCAAGTCTGCCAGAAAGTGTCGGTCGGGTCATCAAATATTGCAACGGATTAACTTTCGAAATGAGGTTGATCTTATGAGAAAGCATGTAGTGCCTGAGCTTTTGAGCGGTGAAGATCGGGGCCAGACAATGCTTCTCAATCGGAGGATACTTTACTTCCGTCGGCAATAAACGACGGCTTAATTAATAAAGAGTATTTTCTTTTCCCTCGTCATTGACCTGGGCTAGCAGGGCTCCGAGAGAGTCGTCTAAAGCCGCGGTATAAAGTATTAACGGTTTACCCGAGACTGGGGCTGCTAAGACAGGAGGTGTCATTAAATATTGCTTAATGTCCTCGAAGGCCCGTTGGCATTTCTCTTCCCAAACGAATTTGGCGTCCTTTTTAACTAATGCCGAGAAGGGCTGACACCTACCTGACAAGTTCGAGATAAAGCGTCGAAGATATGCCAGCTTCCCTTAAAAGGATCGTAGCTATTTTAAGGTTTTGGGAGGCGGCATCTCTAAGATAGGTTTAATCTCTTCCGGATCAATTTCGATTCCGTAATGTCAAACAACAAATCCTAAGAATTTCCCAGAGGTGACGCCGAAGGCGCATTTTAAAGGATTCATCTTAAGGTTGTATTGCCTCAGTCGCTCGAAAACAATTCTCAAATCATACAAGTGGTCTTCCTTCAGTTTGCTTTTGATGACCACGTCGTCCACGTAGCACTCGACTTGGTTGTGAATGAGATCATCAAAAATCTTTGTCATTGCTCTTTGATATGTTGCTCATGCGTTCTTTAGTCCGAATGGCATTACTGTGTAGCAATACACTCCGATCGGCGTTCTGAAAGCTGTGAGCTTTTCGTCTTCTGGTGCCATCTTTATCTGGTTGTACCCTGATGATCCATCCATGAATGAAAATATTTCATGTGTTGAAGCAATGTCGATCATCAGTTCTGGGATTGAAAGTGGAAATTCATCCTTTGGACATGCTTTATTTAAATCCCTAAAGTCTACACAGATTCTGATCTGACCATTTTTCTTTCTGACTAGTACCACGTTGGCTAACCAAGTAGGGTATTGTTCTTCACGGACAAATTTAGCGTCGATTAGCTTCTTAACTTGTGAACTGTGACTTCAGGAGCTAATCCTGGTAATTCGTCGTAACTCCAAGCAAAACAGTCCTTGAATTCCATTAATAGCTTGATCATTTCCTCGGAATCTTCTTTATTGAGTAAGGAGCTAACAAAGGTTGGTCTAGGCTTTTCGCTAGTACCTAAGTTAATTTCCATTAACTCGTCTAGTATAGATTTGATTTCTTCTTCAAATTTTGGTGGAGCATCTCCGATTGGTAGATCTTTGATGTCCTCTGAAGCTTCCAAGCAGTCCTTATTAGGCTTGCAAGTGACAACCAAGCAAAATTCCGTATCGTCAACTGAACCTACTGTGCCAAATCCGAGACAATGTTTTGAATTGGGAGGCCGACCGGCATTGTTCCATAGTCTTTCAAAATGTTGTGATTGACCCTTTGTCCATTGTCGAGGTAAGACACCACGTTGAATTAAATTTTGAACACAGGGAGAGTACCACTCAAACGGTAATTCCATTAATTCGGAAGAAGCGACATCTTCAAATTGTACATCTTTTTCATTATTGGAAGAAGAAGTACCACGATAAAATTTGATTGGTTTAGCGCCACCGCCATGCACTTCCTTGACCCCCATACCCTCGATCTTATTAGACTGGATCGGGGTCAGGGCCATAGTGTGTACATGGTAGTTAATCTTCTCGTACATTGATTTATATTCTTCATTCTTTTCATCTTCGAGGGAGATCTTGAATTGTGGTTCCTTCTGGTTTATTGTAGCTGCTTCTTTCTTGATTTCTTCTTCTTCTTCAGAGCTGTTCTCCCAATTCACGTTGATTACCGGATTTTTCTGTCCAACTGTCCCAACGTCTCTGCCACGACCTTGTCCCCGGCCTCGACCTCGGGTGCAAGTTGTGAATAAACCTTCACCATCTCACCGTAAGGGAGTGGTGAGTGACTGTTGGACTAGAACTTCAGGTTCTTCATCGTCTTGAACTTCTTTTGCTTCATTTGGCATGGTATTTACGGAGAAGATTGTTTTCTTCGGAGGCGCGTAGTAGGTTGCATCTTCATGAATTCCAATTTCATGTATGGAGAAAGGTTGCAAGTCACCTTTAATGCACATCGTTCTCCTCCATCATAGTATTTTATGCAGCGATGCAGAGACGACGGTACCATTCGGTTCTCATGTATCCACGGTCGGCCCAGTAGAGCGTTGAACGATGTCTCAGAATCAATAATGTGGAATTTTGCGGTTGTCTTTGCTAAATCACCGGTCTTCATTAGTAGTGTTATCGATCCAAGAGCTCTTTTTCCTTTTTGATTGAAGCCTCTTAATAGCATCTTGTCTGCTTCAAGCTCGCGAGCATCAATTTCCAAGTATGCTAACATCCAAAGATTCATTATGTTGATTGACGCTCCTGGATCCACCAATACTCTGGAGAGTGTAAACTTTCCGATTGTAGCGAAATGTACAACGGTCGGTTGTGATCGGTACGTCCCAAGTAGTAGATCACTCGTCCGTGAAGGTAACACCTCGTTGTTCCTTTAACGAGCAAACCTCGTCTAAGGAATCTCCGGCCATCTGAGCTAAAGAAATCTCTGGATCAAGTAAGGCCTTGATCAGAGCTTCTCTCATCTCTTTAGATAAGATGAAAGCATCGTAGATGCTCAATTTGGCTGGTAGTTTCCTAAGATGGGCTAACACGTTATAGCCCACTTTGTTACCATGTGTTTCAGTTTCTTCCCGAATGGGCAATTCTTCTGCTGGGGTTGATTCTTCTCGAACAACCACCGCTTTCCTTTGTCTTTTGGACCCATTCTCGGAGGTAGAACCCTTCCTCTCCTTAAATTGACTTCTGTGACTTCTTCTGAATCTGGTACTGAGTTTATTGGTGTCTCCTTTTGAATCGGCATGAAAAGTTCTTCTGGAGTCGCTTCGGAATCCGAAAGCTCTAACTCTATTGTGATTGGAGTTCCTCGAAATTCACAAATAGATTCATTGCTCGTTGAACTTTCGTAGCCTTCTTGGTGAATGTCTTCTTTGTCATCATGATTGTTGAGGTTGTGTATGATTTGAGAATTGTTATTTGTATCGGAATCGAGATCCGGATTAGGTTGGTTGTCGTTAGTTTTGTAATTGTTAGAAACAGTCAAAATGTAGCCAACACCATAACTCTTATCATTATAAGATTCCGCCGGAGCGAGCAAATAATCATACAGAGTCAAAGGTTCGAGAAATTTTTCCCCCGAATTGGAAACAACCATCCTAGGATAAGCAGCCCCTAGTCTAGCCTTAAGAGCTTCGGTCTTTTCTTCTTCTACGATCTCCTTCTTTTCTACGATCTTTTCTTCCTGGGGTGGTTCCTCAATAGCAAGCGATAGCGCCGGCTTGACAGGTTTAGAACTTTGAATTGAAGCACGCAACGAAGCAATTTAGATGCGATCCAAAATTTTCTTCGATGACTTCGTCCAAGCGGTATTCCATCCATCATTCATCGTGTAGGGATCTATAGGAAAAATAGGATCTGTTGAAATAACATTGACGAAACCGCCTTTCTGGGGTTCCTTCATGTATTCCTTCGGAATCGTTATGTTCCCTTTTCGGAGATTGTCGTAGAGCCAAGTCTTGAAGGTAATGTAATCCACTATCTTGTGCCCGAGCATCCGGTGGTAAGGGCAATAGATGGGATGGTCTTTCTTGTTGAATTCTATTAGCTTCCTGGGTTCAGGCAGTTGAAAATTCGGAGTCTTCATCAAACTGCAGAACATCTTTGGCACTGCCTCATTCTTGAATGGATATTCTCTATTAATAAGCTCCTTTAACGTGCGCTGTGGGCGAGGCGGTTGCTCATACTGTTGAGTTGGCTGATAACCGGGTTAAGGTTGTTGGTAGTTCTGCTGAGGTTGTTGATAGTGAGATCTGCGTCTGCTCCATCTGTATTTGCATTGGTTGCTTGCCCTTATTGACTGCCGCGACGATCTCGGATTTCTTTTCAAATGTCTTCACGAGCTTCTGTTTGTCTGTTTTGTCGACGAAACTTAGTTGATTCGCTTCCTCTTGCAAGCTTCCGGCCTTGCTTAACAACTTCTCGAATGTCTTAATCGTAAATCCCTTAAGGAGAAGTGCTATCGGGCCGTGAATGCTTTTAAGCATGATACCGATCGCATGCTTGCTCTTGTAGGCGTGGCTCACACTTCATGCTTAGATTCCTCCATCGAAGTATGTAGTCCACTAAAGTTTCGTTCGGTTTCTGTTTCTCCACCACTAGATCACCGATGGTGATATGGTGTTGAGCTCCGGCAAACCGTTTCACGAAGAGGTTTTCTAATTCTAAAAATGTCTTTACCGAACTGTTCGGTAACTCTGCGTACCAATCGAAGGCGATCCCTGACAGGCTGGTGACGAACTGTCGGAAGAGTAAGGCGTCACTTCCACCAGCGTTACAACAACTAGCGCGAAAATGTGCAACCTGCTGTCGAGGGTTTCTGGTACCATCAAAAGTCTTGAACAGAGGTGGTACGAAGCCTTTTGGGTATTATACTGCATCAAATTCTTCGGGGTAAGGTCTACCCGTCTGAATAGATGCTCCGCTCTTAGAGCGTGCTTAAGGCTTCTCGCACTTCGTTGTTCTACCATATTCTTGATGTCTTTCTCTCGGAATCATATTTTGGGTAGAATCCTTCTTCGGCTGATAATCTCCGTTAACGGATGTAATCTCTTTTCCTCCGTCTATAATATGAATAACTTCTGGAGGCATTTCTCTTGGGGGTTGAACCTGACTCTGAAGAGTGGCTAGGGCTGCAGCCATCTCTTCCATCCTTTTCGCCATTTGAGAGATTGTATCATCTTTTTCTCAAAGTTGTGCTCTTAATGCTTCCGGTTCATCTCTCTCCGCAGTGCTGCGGAGCACCTTGCGAAGGCGACGATGCTCGTGTCTCAACCATGTTGATCTCCACATATTCGTCATCCATGAATTCTGACGAATCGACTTCATCTCCAAACTCTTCTTCTCTTTCTCTTGCTAATCGTTGAATGTCGGTCCTTAGCTTTTCCATAGCATCCTCCAGTCGTCTTTTTCGTACGGTTTCGCAGTTATCAAGCGATGGCTGTTGGATTTCCTTCTTGGGAGTCCCCTTCATTGCAGTGGCGCTCTCTTCGGACTCGAGTCTCCCGACGAGACTTTCCTTTTCGGGTCATTGTTTCGGTCTTAATTGGCCGGTAGTAGGACGCCATACCATCCTTCTAGCGACGAAGGCCCAGGACCGGATGGTCCGTCGGCCGAATGCTTTGGAAGGTGGTATCCTCCCCGATCCGTAAACTCTGAAACAACAACGAGTGGACTAGCTTTCATCTTCTTATTCGGCTTTTCTGTGGCGATAACGGGTTCTATTCTCGGCCCAAGGCGGGATTTGGCTGGCACCCGCCCTATCCTTCTTAAAATCTCTGATATAGGACAATTCTCTTTCTTTGTTGACTTCTCTATCACAGTCTGCAGTCGAGCAAATGGTGTGATCCTAGCCCTTTTCTTTCGGTTGTTACTATAGTATGCGGGTTGAGGTAATGTAAAAGCAATCTTGCGAACATTTTCCTCGTCAGCTGCGGCGGAGAGGGGATAGAATCTACTCCCTTCCAAAAGCGGTGTATACTCAGGCAATGGTGTGTACTCAGGGATCTCTTCTAAGAAAGCGACTTCAGCAGCTCTGGCCTTTCTGGCAATCTTTCTACTTTTGTTCCTCCTCTGAGTCCGTGTTAGGGGTTGAACCCTTGAGCTGGACCCAATTTCAAAAACAGAAGGTCTCAAAGGGAGATATGTACCCTCCACGGTAACAGGCTCATTACAAACTTGGACTTCCTTCCCCTTTAGTTTAGCGGGAGCTGGGGTAGGTGCAGAGACGACTAGACCGGTGGGGGTAGAGACAACAGTCCTCCTACGAACAGTAGTGTTCCTTTCAGCTGGAACCCTTTACAGGGGAGGGAACTCTTGAGCTGACTTCAGGTTGAATTTAATCACGTGTTCTTCAGTTTCTGACATTTTGTCCATTAGTGTGAAGAGAGTGACGTCAGCGATCTTGACATCTGTGTTGCCAAATCCTTGTCCAAAATGGATGATCCCATTGTCGGGCAGTTCATCCTTGTAAACAGCGAAGTCTAGTCCATTGGTGAAGGAGAAGATTAACTTTGGGGCATCCTTTTTCTGCAGGGCAGATTCCGAATGTCAGTCCCAAATTATACTTCCTTTCATTGTAAAGTTTAGGACACATTTTCGTTTATGTTATTGCATTTGTGATTTATAAAAGAGGTTGTTCATTAGGTAGTTTGTTTGTTAGAAACAAAACGATTAAAGGAAAAAGGTTATGGAAAAGGTAAAGGGCCCGATTTAGAATTGGAAAGGAAGAGAAAGTCTTATGCAAGACTTCTCGACTCGAAGGACCGCCCTTAAGCTAACACCTATCGGGGGTCCACCTTACCTCGAAAAGAGGTAAAAGGATCTCGGAACCTCTTCGTTTAGGGGTGTCTAAACGGTGGCTCCCGAATCCAGAGAGTTGACTATACCCGTTCAAGACAGAAATGAACGTGGTATTTCAACGGAAGAATGGTAGCTTGGTCCACTAGGGCTATGGACTTGCTACCGATTTATGAAAGCAAAACCATCTGATCAAAATGGAAAGAGGAACTTATCCCCAGCGAAGTCGCCAGAAATTGTCGGCATATTTTTAGGTTGTGTGTTGTATTTAAAAAAAATGGGTCGCCTACAGAAATTGTCGGCGAATTTTAGATGTTAAATTTAATTTAAATATATATAATTTAGAAAGTAGTATTCGATTTTGAAAATAATTTTAAATTTGAAAATTTTAAGATATGAAATCAAACCGATCTCACATCCCAAATAGTTTATATAAACAAGCACCGCATCACAAACCATGTATCTATCCCGAAGAATAGACATACTGCTTGATGATGGGGCTCGGTTAAATAAACTAGAAGATTTGTGACATCCGTTTGGTCTACGAACCAATTTTATAAGCCGACAAGTTCCCCTGCTTAATATAAATGAATTATGCAGGGTTTATATTACCCAGGTTCTTAAAGTTCCCTATAAAGGCAAGCCCCTATAGTTAATTACATCTTAAATGACGGGAATCATTTAAGAAAACTCTCGATATTGATCAGTCGTTTTGCTCTCAAGAATTTCAAAGTTTAAGGTTTTCAAATGATTGGATTTTAGGAAATTTCAATTGGGAATGGATCAAATTTGGAACAGTTATTTTTAGGAGTCCAAAGGAAGAGAAGTAGGAGAAGCTGAGGATCCAAGAAGAATCTTGGCAACTTCCCAAACTATCCTATTGTTTGGCTTCAATTTGGAAGTTTATTTAATGTTGCAATCCTGCCAATTTTAATTAATTAGGACTTATGTTTGTATGACATAATCACACAAATAGCCTCGAAGATGTGAGGGTTTATGTCGTATCAAATGACTACCTCGGAGTCCTAAGACCGGTTAGGGCTTAATTTGCATAGCATGATTATACAAATGCCTAACGAAAAGTTGAGGATTTATGTTGCACTAAGCAAACTACCCCAAAATCCTATGGCTTTGTTGTTTAATTCTGAGAAATGTTTTTTTGAAGTAGAGTTGAGTTTTGCTGATGACGATGGCCGAGCAGCCCACCATGCTCCGAGCTCCTTGTTGTTGAAGAGGTTTAGTTTTAGAAGTCATAAATCAGGAGATGAGAGAAGTGTTTTGGTTTAGAGAGAATTTTAAAATCCAAGTGTTTTTAATATTTTAATTAAAACAAATCTTAAAGTTGTTTAAAATGAACCGATTAAGATCCCGCGTTCCGTCATCCTGGCACAGTTATTTTCATCGAATTCACTTAGTCCAGATGAATTTGCTAAACTCAACTGAATGAGTTCCACACTTTCATTTAGACCGTGGGAAATCCCGTTAGCAACACGTGGGTTACATCATCCGAAGTATTCCCGATCATTCAACGAGACGTTTTAATTTAGTTGCAATTGTAGTTTTGTTGTTCTGTTTGTGATTAAATTTTGAGTTGTTTTATATTTTGAAATGTTGTGGCGGTGATTTTTATCTTGTAATGACTTTTAATTTAGTTTTGGTTTCGGTTCGGGGACTATCCTAAAGGTTTTGGTTTTCATGCAACAGTTTCATTTAACATGCAAGAAAGGTAAAGTGCATTGCAATAAAGTAAATTGCAAAAAA
Organism: Papilionanthe hookeriana x Papilionanthe teres; assembly: GCA_022702705.1. NCBI lineage: Eukaryota > Viridiplantae > Streptophyta > Magnoliopsida > Asparagales > Orchidaceae > Papilionanthe > Papilionanthe hookeriana x Papilionanthe teres. The sequence continues at coordinate 1,949,601 of CM040431.1, read as the reverse complement.
ATAAAAGCGTACCTGGAGGGTCTTCCAATCATCCCAAGCTGCACTTAAAACACATGTTAAGGCATTTAAATATTTCAACAAGTACCTAGGTAAAGCTAAGGGAAAGGTTTTAGTTGTCTACCAAAGTCCTAATCCTATAGCTAATCATCTCCTATGACGTCTAGGTTCTTGTGTTTTGGTTTAAGGATGACTTTCTTCACCCAAGAACAATTAAATTCAGTTGTTCTTATAAACATCATATCATATTGAGGAAGTGCTTAAGACGAGTCTTAAACATCTTTTCAATACCTCTAGGATTGTTTTAAGTCCAAGAGAATTTAATTATACAAGTGAATTAATCATTCAGGAGTTTAAGTTTTGTTCTCTTGCTCAGTGAACTAGGATATTTGAATATCCTATAAGTGAAGTAACACTTCACTTGATGCCTCATTTAAGAGTCATAATAATAAGAGCTTTAAAAGGGCAAATCAAATTATTAAGTATTTTAATGATTTAAACTTAATGATTTAATTTTAATTTTAACTTAATTATAAAAAGTTAGTTTAAGTTTGGAATAGTGTTCAAGTTATTTTAGATTTAATTCTTAATGATTTCATTTAGGTTTGTTGTTAAATGATTTTAATTTAATTTAATTGAATTTAATTTTAATTCAATTTAATTTAATTTTAATTTAATTTGATTTGATTTAATTTAATTTAATTTAATTTAATTTAACTTAATTTAATTTTAATTTAATTTAATTTTAATTTAATTTCAATTTAATTTTAATTTAATTTAGTTTTAATTTAATTTTAATTTTAATTTAATTTAATTTTAGTTTAATTTTAATCTTAATTTGATTTAATTTTAGTTTAATTTTAATCTGGATTATTATTTTAATTTTTTTTTAATTAAGAATTAAGTATTATTGAAGTGGTTTATTTAGGGATTTTTAAATTAAAGAATAAATATCCTCTTAATAATATCCCTACTTTAATAATTCCAATTTCTATTATTCTCCCAAAATTTCAATTAATTAATTAATTAAAGTTTTATTTTAATTATTTTTGAAATGGTTAGTAGGTTTCTACCCTCGATCATTTAAGTTTCAATCATCCAAAATCAGTTTAAAATCAAATATTTTACCCTCCCCTTTTGATTAATCGTAAAATTTTAATTAAAGGTTGAAATTTTTAATTACCATTTTGCCCTTCAAGCTTAATAATTCTATAACTCACTAAGTTAAGCTCAGATGAACTTGAAAGTTTTATGTAACCTCACTTACATGTCAATTAAGACTTTAGAGGAGAAAATGTGATTTTTCTGTTTTTAATTTATTTATGTAATTATTTTTAATGGAAAATAATGGTTTTCAAGAAAAATTCAATAACATGACCAAGGAAATGTTTCTGTCTTTAAGAAAATTATGGGACATTCCTAATGACCAGAGGACCATTTGGACCAATTTTTATGATTTTTTGGATTATATTTTATTTATTAGAATTATTTTGATTTTTACAGAATTAATTAATTTTAAAATAAGATTAAGGTTGAAAAATGGATTTTATATTTTTCTTAAATCTCTCTGACCTCAAGGAGTTCAGAGAAACAAATTTTACATTTATCTGATTTTTCTTTGATTTATTAGAATTATTTTAGTGAAAAGATTGAAAAATACATTTTTTAATATTAAAAATTACATTAAGCATTTAAAATTTAATATCTTATCCTAGGGACTTAAGAAAAATATTTGGTTTGTTCCTAAGTAATTTGAATTCAAAATGTGACATTTTGATAATTTTTAATATTTTTATGATTTTTATTATTTTTTAATTATTAAAAATATTAAAATATTGATAAAAATCAACTTTTTTAGAAAATTACATTTTTAATTTTCCTAAGTTCCTCTGATATCAGAGAAGCTCCAAAACCATTTTTGTGAATTTTTGAAAGGTATTTTGTGAGTTATGAATTTTTAAAGTTTAATTTTATCCATTTTTGCTTAAGAGGCTTAATCAACCCATTTGGTGGGGTTAATCATGTTCAATTCGTTTCAAATTTTTATGTGAGACTCTCCTAACCCTAAAGGACAGTGGAGATTTGTTTTCAAGTTAATTTGATGTGTAATTAACCCTAATTAATTAAAGTTCAATTTTTGGTGTTTAGACCTATTAGAGTTATTCCAAGTGAACTAACTCAAAACTAATTTTTCCTAGGTTCCCCTGGTCATAACAAACATCACCAAATTTTCCTAGAATTTATTTCTCAACATGCTAATTATTGGAATTAAAATACTCAAAACAGTAACATGCAATTGAAAAATCAATAACTTCTCATAGGGATGGCCTTTGACCTTGGAAAATTCAGGGAATGTTCCCAAGTTCAGAGGCTTCAAAAGCCCTATGGTCTCATGCCATGGTGAATTGCCTATGCAAATGGAGAATTAAAATAATGCAGGGAGTAAATAAATCATTAAAAATAAAATACTAAGCAAAATTATTTGATTTCTGTTCCACATTATTCTCCTCTGTTCACTGAGAAAGAGGGTATTTTTATTTTATTTTTAGGATTTTCCTACACAAAGTTATGGATTTTCTAAGTTCTGGTAATTAAATAAATAAGAAAAATCTCTATTTTTCTATTTATCCGAATCGGCGCCGCGTCAACCTTAGCATCTCCGAATAGCCACGCGGCGCTTTCTGGTTCGACGCCGCCATCCAACTCAGTGCTCCAAGGGCCCGCGGTTCATGTGCCATCGCGCTGTCCGACTCGATCCCGACCGTCCGCTCGATACACGCTCGATCCGACGGCTCCCAGTCATCGTCTACGACTGGTGTGAACCCGTGACCGTCCACACTAAAACCCTAAGATCTCTCTCAATACTTAACGGATTTTTGTGTTCTTGTGCTCTATGGATTCGTCTTGAAGAGACAAATACATATATATGGTGATCATGCATTGAAATTAAGACATTTGAAATGGAGAATGTTCAGAAGCTTGGGAAGAAGAGAGAGCTCATACCTTTGCTCAGAGAAGTGAAGCTTTGATTTTAGAGTTGTGTCACGTTCGATTGGGTCCAAGCAAGCTCCAGATGAAGTCCCTTGGCTCGGTGAATTGCTCAGGTACAAAAGTGACCACGGCCGATCACAAAGCTTGGAGGCTCGGAGCAACCTGGGTGGCCCTGGAGAGGGGGCTTTCACCGGGGAACTTCTCCTCTTGGTCCGGTGAAGGTGTAGGACCAATCAATTTGGAGATTGGCTCACTCGTGGTGAAGTGTCCTGGTTTTGGGCTTGAATTTCAACTCTGAAATCGAGCTCGCGGCGAGGAAATGACAGGGGGATTTCGGTGGGGTTCAAGTTCTCCGAGTGTGGGGAAGAGTCTGGAATGATTTTGGCAGAGTTTCTGTGTGATTTGTTTCAGCACCTCCCCCATGGCCGAGAGAGGTGGGGTTTAAATAGAGCTGGCTGGAGGCTCTCCCAGGGGAAGTTAGGGCTTGGGATCAGCTTCTCTGGTGAGGAGAAGAACAGCCATGGTGGCCATTGGGCATGGGGCAACTCAGCAGGTGAGAATTCCTAGCTTGGGCTCACATGATGTTCTCGGGTGTGGTGTTTTCCGGCGGCCCAGGTGGCTGGCCGGCAGGCATGGGTCACCCTCAGGGTCAGGAGGTCCAAGGCTGGAGGTTTGTGCAAGAAATTGGCCAATGCCATGTGTAAAGAGCTTGGATTAAAATGGCATGGGGGAGAGGCCATTTTGGCTTGATTTGGTCCAAGCCATGGTTTTGGGTTAGGTTCACGTCCCCATGATCTGGTTTTGGGCTGAAAAAATCAGTTGGGTCAGCTAGGAAGGGGTGGTGAAGTCCCCATCCAAGGTGATGTGGTTAAACATGTTTTAGTGTGTAGCATGGAAGGGGTTAAAAATGCTTAACGAAGGATTAAGAATGGGGGCCCTCCTTTTGCTACTTTGGGTATGGTCACATGTCAAACCCCCCATGGCTTCATATGGCTTGTAAATGGCTCATATTTGGCTCCATTTGGCTTTGGAAAAAGTTGGCTTTGTTTCATGAAAATGGCTTTTAAGGAATTTTGGTAATTTAGGGGTGATTTGATAGGATTTTGCATATCGCTTAGTTTAGAAAAATTTGATGGCTAATTTAGAACTTTGGGATGGTTTTATCAAATGGATGATGATAGAGGATTGTCATGTGGGCTTTGAGATGGATTTTGGGCTTTTTGAAATCATTTTGGATGGGCTTTTTAGGAAGGCTTAAGGAAGTGGGCCTTAGGTTTGAAAATAAATTTATGGATGGGAATTTTGTGAAGGATTGGGCCAAACAAATGTTGGGTTTATTTTAGGGATGTGCCATGATTGATTTGAAGCAAATTTGAGGTGGTCTGGGTTTGAATTGGGTTGGATTTGGGCTTCTTTGGTAAAGGGGCCAACATAGGTCAAATTGGGCCAATGTTGGGCTAGGGTTGAAATTAATGTAAAATTAATGTTGGTAAATGTTTATGGGGGTGTTACAAATAGGTTTCAACTTTGGTTGGGTTTTGATTTTGGGATTTAGGCCCATTTGGGTTAGGTTTGGGTGTAGGCCCATTTCAGGAATTTTGGGTTTGGGTTGAATTTGAGTAAGGTTTGGGTCCAAATTTTAGGCAAATCATGTTAGTGTTTTGTTTGTGGGGATGCTAAGAAGGTTTTAGAAAAGATTTGGGTCAAATTGGGATTGAGTTGAGTTGGTTTGAGGTAGGTTTAGGTCATGGGTCAAAATTGGGCCTTAAGCTTAAAAATGAAATTGGATTCAAATGTCAATCAAATTGGGCTTGAATTTGGTCTAGATTGACATTAGGGATATTGAATTGAAGTTTAGAATTGAATTGGACCAAAATTGAGACCAATTGGGGTGATTTGGTTTGACATTGGGTTCATTTGGGTTTAAAATGGGCTAAATTGGGGGTTTTGTAAAAGTAGGGTAAATTGACAAAATTGGCCCATGGTATAGTTGGACAAAATGAAATTGGGAATATTTGGGATTTTTTGGAATTTTTGGAGAATTTTTTGAATTTATGGAATTTTGGGTCAAGAGGGGCATTTTGGTAATTTGGAGGGTATTGGGGGGTATTTGGAGTGTATTTTTGGAAATTTTGGTATATTTGGCTATGATTGATCAATTTGAGTGATGTGGCAATGTTTGGGATTGGTTTTGAGGAATTTTGGGTAATTTGGAGATTTTGGAAAATTTGGGCAATTTCAAGGGCTTTTGGTAGGTTTGATGGGTGTAGGGTCCCCGGGGTCAAAAATTGAAATTTTGGAAGAATGAAGATTGATCAACTGTGAGTGAAATGGAATCACTTTGATTGAGCCATGAAGCCATATTAGGCCCATATGAGCCATGAGAGGACTCATTGGAGGCATTCTCTATGTTGTTCCTAACCCTCTTAGCCAGGGGCTTAGGGGTTAAGGTCCATCCATATGAATTACCTACATGAATCAGGGAGTCAAGTTGGGTATAGGTGTGGTTTTAGGATTTGGATTGTGTGTGTGAGAGTGTAGAGTGTGAGTGTAGGGAGTGTGTAATTCAACCCTCACCAGACCAGGCCACCCAGGGTAGTCCTAAGGCCACAGAGTCCTATAGGGAACTCATCCTTTAAACCTCCACATTTGATCTCGACCCTCTAGGTGATTAGGGGTCTACAATCAAGCTTGTGGGGTTTGCGGGGAGACAAGAAGTGGTTTAAATTTCTAAGGGATGGGTTCCAATTCTAGTCCCCTAAGATAGTCAAAGGAAAAGCCTAAGGCTAGATCCTAGACACTAAAGAAGGAAGAGAAGACCTCATCAAAAATGAGGTCAACATGCACCTGGATCAAAGGGTAAAGAATATAAATGCTTCTATTTGGCACAATACCATAAATTTATATTCTCCACGAATATTATCATTATCTTAGAAAATCTTGTTTTAATTGAAAGGGAGAAAGTTGCTTTCTTATTGCTATTTACATCATTTATTTTATTTCTGCTTTATTATTGCATCTAGTAAATTAAAGATATTTTATTTTTAATTATAAAAGAAATACTTTAAAATAAAAATATTTAAAGATCTATAACTCTCTCCTCGTGGGAACGATATCGGGGTCTTTGTTTCAAAGCCCTATATTACTTGAAACGATACGTATACTTGCATAGAACCCCTAGTGTGTAAAATATTTTCCATAAAATTATATTTATATACACTAGTCGCTATTATTATTTATAACATATATTTTTGAAAGCATTAATTAGTACGTTGATCTTCAGAGGACTTCGGGTCAAGTTTTTGGCACCGTTGTCGGGGAAGAAGATTTTAGTACGCATATATTTATATAGGGTCAAGTTTTTGGCGCCGTTGCCGGGGAAGAAGATTTTAGTACGCATATATTTATATCAAGTCAAGTTTTTGGCACCGTTGTCGGGGAGAGCAGAGGCAATCTTTTAGATTTTAAGTATTTTTATTTTATTCATTTTTCTTTATTAAAAAAAATAATAAAAAAACATATATATAATAATAATATTTATTTTAATTCTTGCTAATTGACTTTTAATGCGTAGTTTTAGATCTGAAGGATTATTACCTTTAGATTCTGAATTAGAAAGAACTGTTAGAAGAATTAAAAAAGGAAAACAAATTCAAAAATTTCAAGAAATGATTAATTTACATAACAATTTACAAAATCCAATTGAAATTAATGATCAAAATGTTTATAAACCATTAAGGAATTATGCTCACCCTAAAGTTGATGAACTTCATTGTAGTATTCAAATACCCACTGTAGATGCTAATTCTTTTGAGCTTAAACCGTCTATTATTCAAATGGTTCAAAACAATCAATTTAGTGGAACACCAAATAAGGATCCAAATTTACACCTTGCTAGTTTTTTAGAACTTTGTGCTACCTTTAAATATAACAAGGTTTCTGATGATGCTATTAGGCTTAGACTCTTTCCTTTTTCTTTAAGAGATAAAGCAAAGATGTGGCTGAACTCATTAATAACAGGTTCTATTAAAACATGGGCTGAAATGGCACAAAAATTCCTTGCTAAATATTTTCCTCCTTCTAAAACTGCTAAATTAAGAAATGATATTACTTCATTTAGTTAATTTGACGGGGAGACAGTTTATGAAACTTTGGAAAGATTTAAAGAACTTTTAAGAAAATGTCCTCATCATGCTTTACCTGATTGGTTAATTATTCAAACATTTTATAATGGATTAATTGGATCTTTAAAATCAATTATTGATGTTGCTGCTGAAGGTTCTTTAATGTCTAAATCATTTGAAGAAGCTTACACTTTAATTGAAGAAATGGCTAACAATAATTTTCAATGGCCTTCTAAAAAGATTAATCCTAAAAGAATGGAAAGTATTCATGATAACGAAGCCTTTTCTATTTTAGCTTCACAAGTAGCAGCAATGTCTAAGAAATTAGATAGTTTTGCTATTAATATATCACATAATAACTCTTCTAATATTGAAGATTCTCAAACTATTGAAACTTTACAAGCTATTGCTAGTAAAAATAATCCTTATTCAAATTATTATAATCCTGGATGGAAAAATCATCCTAATTTTAACCGGAATAATTCACAACAATGGGGTAATAATCAATCTCATCCCACTGGAAATTGGAATAATCAAGTTAATTCAAACTATAAACCACCTGGATTTAACAATCAACAGAAAAAGTTATCTATAGAAGAATTAATTTTACAACTATGTAATCAATTACAAAATCAAAACACTGCTATTCGTAATATTGAGAATCAAATGGGACAAATCACTAATTTAATTAATTATAGACCCCCAGGAACACTTCCTAGTAATGTTGAAATCAACCCAAAAGAAACTGGAAAAGAACATGAACATGTTAAAGCTGTACAACTTAGAAGTGGAAAGGAATTAAAAGAAAGAATTCAGAATGAAATTGAAATTGAGATTGAGGTTGAAAAGATTGAAAAATCTAAAGAAACTCCTTCTCCTAATAAAGATCAAACTGATATTTCTATTAATATGGAAGTTGAAAAATCACCACCACCTTTTCCTCAAAGACTTAAACAGTAGAAGCTTGATCATCAATTTTCTAAGTTCTTTGAAATTTTTAAGAAACTTACTATAAACGTACCTTTTGCTGAAGCTTTGGAACAGATGCCAACTTATGCAAAATTTATGAAAGATATTTTAATTAAGAAACGAAGATTTGAAGCTTTTGAAACTGTTACATTAAATGAAGAATGTAGTGCAATAATTCAAAAGAAATTACCTCAAAACTTAAAGATCCTGGAAGTTTTACTATACCTTGTGCTATTGGAGAAAAGTTTTGTGGAAAAGCTTTATGCGATTTAGGAGCAAGTATTAATCTCATACCATTTTCTATTTTTTGAAGGTTGAACTTAGGAGAGATTACTCCCACCACTGTTTCAGTTAGCTGATAGATCTATCACTTACCCTAAAGGAGTTATAGAGGATGTTCTTGTTAAAGTAGATAAATTTATCTTCTCTGTAGATTTCATTGTACTTGATATGGAAGAAGATAAAGAAATACCTATTATTTTCGAGAGACCTTCTCTAGCAATCTGACGAGCTATGATTGATGTGTAAAAAGGAGAATTAACCATGAGAGTTAATGATCAAGAGATTAAATTTAATGTCCTTAAATCAATGAAGTACCCTGATAAAGAAAAATGTTATTGAATGGATATAATTGATTATTTAATTGAGAAACATTATCAAGAAAAATGTAAAGTCATTTCTGAAGAAAAATTTGAATTATTAACTGATGAAGATGAAGAACTAAAAGAAGAAGAAACTCATTATATTAAAGATAATTGGGAAACTTTGGACATAACTCGGAATGATATACTTTTACCCTCAATTAAAAAGCCCCTGAACTGGAATTAAAAATGTTACCTTCACATTTAAAGTATGCATTTTTGGGAAATTCATTAACTTTACCTGCTATTATTTCTTCTGAGCTAAGTAAAGATTAAGAAGAAAAATTGATAGGAGTGTTAAAGAATTATAAGAAAGAATTTGGTTGGACAATTGCTGACATAAGAGGAATAAGCCCGTCCATTTGTATGCATAAAATTTTAATGGAAGAAAATTTTAAACCTACTATTGAACCGCAAAGAAGATTAAATCCTATCATGAAAGAGGTTGTTAAAAAAGAAATTGTTAAATGGTTATATGCTGGTATTATTTATCCTATTTCGGATAGCCAATGGGTAAGTCCTATTCAGTGTTCTAAAGAAAGGAGGAGTAACTGTCATTGTCAATGATAAAAATGAACTAATTCCTACAAGACAAGTTACTGGATGGCGATTTTGCATTGATTATAGGAAATTAAATGACGCCACTAGAAAGGATCATTTTCCTTTACCTTTCTTGGATCAAATGCTTGGTAAATTAGCTGGGCACTCATTTTTCTATTTTTTGGATGGATATTCTGGTTATCATCAATTACCTGTCACTCCTGAGGACCAAGAGAAAACAACATTTACAAGTCCTTATGGAACATTTGCCTTTAGAAGAATGCCTTTTGGTTTATGTAGTGCACCTGCAACTTTTCAAAGATGTATGATGTCAATATTTTGTGATTTGATTGACAAAGGAATTGAAATATTCATGGACGATTTTTCAGTTTTTGGAACTTCTTTTGAATTTTTTTTGGAAAATATTTCTAAAATTCTGAAAAGATGTGAAGAAACAAACTCAGTTCTTAACTGGGAAAAATGTTAATTCATGGTCATAGAAGGCATTGTACTTGGTCACTAGATTTCACAAAAAGGGATGGAAGTAGATCAAGAAAAAGTGAAAATTATTGCTGAATTACTACCACCTACTGCTGTTACTGATGTGAGAAGTTTTCTATGTCATGCTAGATTTTATAGAAGATATATAAATTATTTTTCTAAAATTGCTAATCCTCTTTGTCACTTATAGGAAAAAGATGCTAAATTTGAATTTAACAAAGACTGTGTTAATGCTTTTAATATTTTAAAAGAAAAATTAATTACTGCACCTATCATTGTTGCACCTAATTGGAATAAATCTTTTGAATTAATGTGCGATGCAAGTGATTTTGCAATTGGAGCTGTATTGGGACAAAAATATGAGAAAATTTTCAAAGTTATATATTATGCTAGTAAAACTCTTACTGAAACTCAAAGAAATTACACTACTATTGAGAAAGAGCCTCCAGCTATATTATATGCCTTTGATAAATTTAGACCTTATCTTCTTGGTACTAAATGCATAGTTCATACTGATCATTCCGCTATTAAATATCTAATGTCAAGAAAGGATGCTAAACCTAGACTAATAAGATGAGTTTTACTTCTACAAGAATTTGATTTTCAAATAGTGGATAGAAAAGGAACGGACAACCAAATTGCTGATCATTTATCTAGAATTAAGAATGATGTTATTACTGAAGAAAACATAAATGAGAAATTTCCCGATGAACATTTATATGTTATTCAAGGATACTAAACACCTTGGTATGCGGATATAGTTAACTATTTAGTTAGCAATATTCTACCTTATGGATTGGATGAAAAATTTATTAAGAAATTTAAAAATGATGTTAAATATTATATTTGGGAAGATCCTCATTTATTTAAATTAGGAAGAGATTCTATAATTCGAAGATGCGTACCTTATGAAGAAACTGTTGCTATTATTGAAAAATGTCATGATTACGACTTTGGAGGACACTTTGGAGTAGATAAAACTGAATTTAAAATTTTAAATTCAGGATTTTATTGGCTTACTTTATTCAGAGTTGTGAGACATTATGTTAAAACATGTGATCGATGTCAAAGAATGGGAAATATATCAAAGAAAGATGAAATACCTTTAAACTATATATTGGAAGTTGAACTTTTTGATATATGGGGTTTAGAATTTATGGGACCATTTGTACCATCATCTGGAAAAATTTATATTTTATTAGCAGTTGATTATGTTTCAAAGTGGATTAAAGCTGTAGCTTTGCCTAACTGTGACTCCAAAATTGTATCTAAATTTTTAAAGAAGATGATTTTTTCAAGATTTGGAATGCCTAAGGTAATTATCACAGATGGTGGAAGTCATTTTAGAAATATAAGAATTCAATCATTACTCGCAAAAATTTGGAATCAAACATAAAATTTCAATCGCATATCACCCACAAACAAGTGGAATGGTCGAAGTATCAAACAAAGAAATTAAAAGAATTTTAGAGAAGACTCGTTAATCCTAAAAGAATTGATTGGGTTGGTAGACTTGATTCCGCATTATGGGCTTATAGAACAGCCTTATAAGACACCAATCGGAATGTCACCTTACCGGTTAGTTTTTGGAAAACACTCTCACTTACCAAGTTGAACTTGAACATAAAGCTTATTGGGCGATAAAGGAGTTTAATTCCGATTTGAATACTGGCAGAGAAAAATGATTATTGCAATTAAATGAGATGGATGAATTAAGAAATGAATCATATGATAATGCAAAAATTTATAAAGAGAAAATGAAGGTATTACATGATAAAAAGATTTCAGGAAAAATATTTGAGCATGGACAAGAAGTATTACTATTTAATACTCGTTTAAGACTTTTTCCTGGAAAATTGAGATCAAAATGGATAGGACCATATATAATTGAAAAAGTATACCAATATGGAGTTGTGGATATTAAAGACCCCAAAACGGGAAAATTTTTTAAAGTTAATGGATTAAGATTAAAGCCTTATTTGGAAGACACTAAAAAGATTTATAAAGAGGCTTATGAATTAAGTCAACCTGATTAAAGAATTACTTAGGTCGGGCTGACGACATTAAACCAAGCGCTTAATGGGAGGCAACCCATAGATTTTATTTTTAGTGTGTCTTTACCTTTTTAATGTATGGTTATGCCTCGGTCTTGACTAATTTTATATAACTTTAGAAAATTAAAAATTATCTTTAAGTATATAATGTTTCAACTTTGGATCACTCCATTTCATATGTGAGTAAAAAGGAGATCAAGTTAACCTTCATTGAAATTATGTATAATTGTGTTATTGAGATTGTTCTGATCTTACCATTATAAATTACCTATTTTTGGAGAACGAAACCTTGAAATTTGATGTTAGGCGAAATAGAGTCGAACATGGTTCCGGCACCTAGGCGCCATAATTCGGCGCCTAAGCGCCAGAATAAGCTGTGTGTAGATGGGTCCGGCGCCTAGGCGCCAGATTTGGCGCCTAAGCGCCACGGTTACTGGGTCGTGTAAAAACCAAAAACTTTCAGTTTTTCACACGATTTTCACCTTTAAATTAACCCATCTTCATCCCCAATCCGTATGCAATCATTATTTCGACCCATACACTCCATTCTTGAGAGATTAGAGAGGATTTTTGAAGAAATGGAGAGGAGAAATCTTGGAAAAGAGGCTTGAGACAAAGGTCCAAAAGATCCTCAAACCTACTTCAATGGTTTCATCGCTGTAAGTTTGGACAAAATTTCTAGTCGTCTTGATAAATTTGAAGCGGATTTCAAAAGTATTGGAGATCGCCTCCATGAGATGTATCATCAAATTGAACATCTAGAATAGCAAGAGAAACTCCAATTTGATCATCTAGCGGCTTATCAAGATGTTCAAGTGGAGATGTATCTGAAGAACAATTGGATCGACGAGAAAACGGCTACGGATTTTCCAAGAGCGTTAGTATTCTTCCCCAGTAGGCCAAGCAATCTTCATTGTGAAGATAATGGAAATTAGATAGTGATTTGGTGAGATCGTGATTTATCTAGTGAGTCGTTGTATCGATTTAGTGAATCGATTGTGTTTATTTGTGTATTTGCTTTCATGTTCAATGTGTGTTGTATTTGTTTTCAAATTCTGTTGTTTGATTGTGTGTTAGGACTTGAATCATTTTATTATACTTATCTGAAGTGTATTGAGTGAATATTGAAGATTATAAATGGAAATTAGAGGAGTTTGATTTAAACCTTGTGTTTGAATGGTGGATTTAATATTTAATTTTTAAAAATTTTTGGACAATGTTTTGGAAGTTTGAAGCTGAAACCCTGCTCAAATATGAGTAATTGGAAGTTGAATTTATGAATTTTGGTGGAAAATAAAATTTTTAGAGTGATTTTTGTGAAAGGCGAGTCTGGCGCCTAGGCGCCAGAATTCGGCGCCTAAGTGCCGGTTCGGCCTGCTTACCCAAAAAACACCATATAAACCCCATTAGCCATAGATGACGCCTAAGCTTCATCTCCTTCCCCATTTTCACGAAAATACACCTCTTATATTCATTTTAAGGTCAAAACATCAAGTATTTTGGCTCGAAATCACTTGATTTCTTCGTTTCGAGGTCAGATCTACACTCTAATCCATTTATTTTCGATTTTCACCATAGTGTTTCCTATGTTTTGCTAAAAACCAAAATTTGGAGAAAATTTTTGATTTTTAGGTATTATATTTGGATTTATAAACTTATTTTAAGTTTCTTAAACTTAGAAAGAGTTTAAATATTATATTCCTAAATTTGTTCTTGTTTTCTTTCACGTTTAGATGGCACCGAAATCTAAGCGAGGAAAGGGAAGAGAAAATTTTGACAGTAGCAAGTTCACGACTGCGGTAGGGCATTTTCAATATCACGAATTTGCGACGTCGAGAAAGTTTATCTCGGAGCAAAGCTTTTACAATCCGGGTGAAATGATCGAGAACACAATCATTGCGCACAACTGGCAACGATTCTGTTATTTCACTGCTGTTGCTGTTATTCGAGTCGTTTGCAAATTTTATGCTAACTTTTTAGATGCGGAAGACTACGAAGTCTTCGTCAAAGGTATTGGAGTAGGATTTACTCTGGAGAGGAACAATGTGTTTTATGGACTGCCAGCTACCATCGAGTGCCACTATTCTGGATTATCTCCGTCTGAGGGAGATCTTAAGATGATTATTGCTTATTTGACTGACGGAACTGGAGCCTGGAAGATCCGGAATGAAAAATAGGTAAATTTCAAATCTTCTAAGCTAAATGGTGTTTCAAAGGCTTGGCATTATTTTATTTCTGCTAGACTTCTACCTTCCAACCACCTTAGTGAAGTCACCAGAGAAAGAGCTATCCTGAACTATTGCATTCAGGAGAGGATACTGATAGATGTCGACAGTATCAATTATGATTCTGTGGAGTCTACTGCTAGATCCAGTACTTCTGTGGGACTGGGATTCCCATCTATGATCTATTCTTTATGTGTTAGCAATGGAGTCACTGCTGATATTTCTGAGGAGAAGCTAAAGTCTACCAAGCCAATTCGGCAAGAGAGTGTTAGTATCTATGATCGTCTTCAAGGGAAGAGATCGACCGCTCCTTCTACTTCTGCACACACTTCTGGTAGACCTTCCACTAACAGACCTTCTACTTCTATTGCTAAGCCACCATATAGTATTTGGGAATCGATGCAAGATCAGTTTATAGAGCAGCAACATGAGTTATTTCAAACTCACTGCAGAGTTGATTCTATTAATAAGAAAATTGATCATTTATCTGAGTATACCCAGAGGAAGAATAGTTACGATGCTGAGTATGATGAAGCTCTCGTTAGATTCCTGAAGGGAAAGCATGATGTTCAGTTTCCTACCATTCCTAGTTTCTCATCTTATGTTGATCCTAAGGATGTTGAGTTTTCTTTTGGTGATGTTGACGATGTTGAAGCTACAGACAGTAATTAGTGGCCTGATTTACCTCTGAGTTGTGCTAAGTCTGTTGTTAGATTAGTTTGTTTGCTAGTATCGATTGTTGTTTGTTGTTTGCTAGTTTAGATTTGTTTATGTACTTTGTGTGGATTTTTGGGTGTTGAGACTGTTGTTAGAGTATTTTTAATGTATTGTTTTTAAGATTGAAATTTGGATAAATTTATGTTTATTTCTGTTTCAACCTACTGTTTAGTAGTTAGTATTTTTATTCTATTTCTGTTATTATAAGTAGTATAGTCATTTAATTTAATTACTAATGAGCCTGCTTACTTTTATACCTGCTTCATTATATCAGTATTATTCATAAAAGCATGTTTAGAAGTAAATTTTTCTCTGTAGAATGTTTTTTTTACATACTTATAAAAATTCCTTTTTAAAATTATGTTTTTCTTTCTCTCATACTTTAATTTTTTTTTTTCAAAACTTAAGTTTGGGGGAAAGGGAAAATACATTCAAATTTAAATTTTATTTGTCCTTAAAGAACTAATATTTTCTTAAAATAAAAATTTTTAACATAACATGAGGAATGAAGAATCTATTTAATATCACTTAAATTTTTGAAATTATAAATAATTTAGTGGACTTAAAAAAAAATTTTAATAACTTTGATTGATTTTAAGAATAGAATTATTCAACTTAAAGAAGAATAAAATTAAGAAATTTTTCTATTCATAGTAGAGATAATCGAATTTTAGAAGTATTAAGAAATCAAATATTATAACTCAAAGAAGAATAGATTGAAATTCTTTTTGAAATCTATTTATGTTATAATAATTAAGTGAAAATGTATAAGTTTATATAAGTTAAGGATAGTGAAGTTCAAAACCATTAACAGGCTATCCAGATACAGTAATCCTCTCTTTGAAAAAAAAAAAAGAGAGGAGAAGCTTGAGGAAATTCCTAATCAAAAATTGGCTTCACTTGAATTAACTTATAAAAAAAAATGATTACATTTATTACTTAACTTTTATGCATGTATTTTTACTATAAAAGAATTTCATGAAGATCTTTTTCTTGTGAATAATTTATGTGATCTTAATATAATAAACTACAAGTATTTTCGAAGTGAATGAAAAATTTTTGAAGTCTTATGATTTGGTAGTTAGAATATTCTTTAAATTCTTAAAATTAAACTTAGTTAGTGAAATTTGGTTAATGATTTACTAAAGCCTTTATAAAATCAAAAATCATAAGGAGACTTAAATGTTTACCTTTTTATTCCAAATGTTATACATTTTATATAGTAAAAAGGGTTACTTGAGGACAAGTAACGTTTAAGTTTGGGGGATTTTGATCCAAGAAAAAATACCTATTTTTATGCCTTGATTTTTATTAAATTTTAAGGATATTATGCTTTAATGAATGGTATTTTTGTGTTTTTGGATGTAGGTGATACAAAAATGTTCAAGAAGAAGAAAAATATGAAAAATGAGCAAAAAGGAGAAAAAAGGAGCAAAAATAGAGCTAAAATGCAAAATTTTCAAAATTACTGGCCTGGCGCCTAGGCGCCAGAGTGCGGCGCCTAAGCGCCAGCTTGATACAGAAAATTGTTAAGTTTTTAACGACTTTTGGGTGGTTATTTTGACGGTGTGAGCGGTTATTGGACCTTCTAGAAGACTGGCAGTTGTTCCTGGTTTATAGGACATGTGATACAATGTATTTGGATGCTTCAAAATGGTTTTAATCGCGAAGAGGTGTGATCCAAAGTGAAGAGGTGCGAAGAACTAGACGTAGTGTCCGGCGCCTAGATGCCAGATTCCGGCGCCTAGGCGCCAGACACACCTTCTAGAAGAATCATTGAATGTGGACACATTTTGAAGAGGTGCCTTGAGGCAACCCTTGAAGCCTATAAATAGGAGGGTATTCCTTCGGAGAAAAATGCCCCATCTACCCCTCTTTATCTAGAGTCCAATCTAGGGAGAGAATTAGAGAGATCATATTAGGGCCACCTTTTTACTTTACTTCATAAATTAGTGAGTTTATTTTAGAGTTTGTATTTAGAGTTTTAAAGAGTTCGTGCATCTGTAGTTAATTACGCTGTGGAGTCAGTAGGAATCAGAAGTTCAGTAGGAGAAACATCTAAGATAAGTATTTTTACTTTGATTCAAAGTTTATTTATTATGTTTTATTATTTAATTTCAATGTGTTCTGAGTAGTTACTTTACTTTCTCCTTTCAATTATGAAAAGATAAATAAGATAATACAAAATTCGTCGGAGAATTAAAAATCATATATTCTCAAAAAATTGTGATGATATTAATACCGGTTCTTAATTTACTATTTAAATTGGCCATTTAAATTGTTAAAACCTGTTGAAGAGTTTTGAGACCTAGAAGGAGATGAATTCTTAACTTGTAGATATCACATGAGTCCTTGGGTAGTCGAAGGCCTTGAGCGGGTTATTCAAGGTGAAGTGCAAATATATAGGAAGATGTTATATATTTGGCGTAGAATTGATAAGTTTTTAGAGTGACAGACAAAATTCTTGTGATTTGGTTTATAGAAAATGAAATGGTCACTAGTAGGGCCGACCATAGCCACCCTTAGACATCTAGTAGTCTGAGCCTAGATTAACTCATTCTACTAACAATACATCCGGACCTGATCAATAGGCTAGCCAATGTTCTTTGCACCTGGATCAAAGGGTAAAGAATATGAATGCTTCTATTTGGCATAATACAATAAATTTATATTCTCCACGAATATTATCATTATCTTAGAAAATCTTGGATTAATTGAAAGGAAGAAAGTTGCT
This sequence comes from Papilionanthe hookeriana x Papilionanthe teres, assembly GCA_022702705.1. Taxonomy (NCBI): domain Eukaryota; kingdom Viridiplantae; phylum Streptophyta; class Magnoliopsida; order Asparagales; family Orchidaceae; genus Papilionanthe; species Papilionanthe hookeriana x Papilionanthe teres. Next base: position 1,932,108 of record CM040431.1, on the reverse strand, counting down.
TTCTTACTGATATTTACATCAATTATTTTATTTCTACTTTATTATTGCATCTAGTAAATAAAGATATTTTATTTTTAATTATAAAAGAAATACTTTAAAATAAAAATATTTAAAGATCTATAACTCTCTCCTCATGGGAACGATACAGGGGTTTTTGTTTTAAAGCCCTATATTACTTGAAACGATACGTATACTTGCGTAGAACCCCTAGTGTGTAAAATATTTTCCATAAAATTATATTTATATACACTAGTCGCTATTATTATTTATAACATATATTTTAGAAAGCATTAATTAGTACGTTGATTTTCAGAGGACTTCGGGTCATGTTTTTGGCACCGTTGCCGGGGAAGAAGATTTTAGTACTCATATATTTAAATCGGGTCATTGTGAAACATATGTTCTGAAAGGATTATGAGTTCCACAACAAAAGTGAAAGTCACATTCAATGTCCATGAATGAGTGACGTAGTTCATGGGGGTTTGGTGCAAATAAATAGGGAAATTTATTTTGATGGGCGTGGAATTGGAAATTTTAGAGTGACAGACTGAAATCCCCAATTTGGTCCTAGGTTTTGAAAACCAATGTGAGATTAACCTTAAAGCGAAGGGAACTGGGAGCTCTGTAGTGACAGCCGGTATCCTCCCAGCCTAACCATGGATTTGGGGACTAAACTTAGGATTAGCCAATATTCTTTATATCGCTCTGAAGAGGGTAAAGAATAAAAATACTTTGATTTGGCACAATACTATTGCATCACTGATCTATGTCACTAAATCATCACATTATGATTGGAGAGGAGGAGGATTCTTTCTTACATTTGAACTTTTGTCATAAATTTAGTCTTGTGTTAGTTAACAGTGTTAGGAAGTTAGAATATACTTTGGTAGAATTAGTAACAACTGTTTAATCATCTTTTTATTATTAGTAATTAGTGCAATTGTGTTGTGATTTGTGTAGTGATTTCTTTTTGTGCTCCATTATAGAATTAAATACCTTCTCGTGGGATCAATAACAAGGACTCGATTAGAGACATGTATTACTTGAGCGATATGATACTTGCCTTTAATTTTGTGACTCAATAGAAAACTAAATCAATATATATATAAATCTGAGTTCATAAATTTTGGCAATATTAGAAAAGTCGCACCCAGTTTTAGGTTCCGTTACTGAGGAGGTAATTGTAAAAATTAATTTTGTAGTATTTGGAAACTTATAATCGAATTACAAGTCATAATTGTGTGTGCTTGCTTATTGTTAGTGTACTTATTGCGATTGTATGCGTAGTATCGGATCTATAGGTTTAGTGCTTTACGATTCTGAATTAGAGCGTACTATTAGAAATTATTGAAAATAAAAAAAAACAATCTGAAAATCCTCACAAAACGGCAAACATTGAATATACATGGTTAATAATTCAAACATTTTATAATGGATTAGTGGGATCTTTGAGATTGATTATAGATGCTGCAGTTGGTGGATCATTAATGTCAAAACCTTTTGATGAAGCATATTTGTTAATAGAAGAGATGGCTAATAATAATTTTCAATGGTCCTCTGAGCGGGTAGATCTTAAGAGAGTAGCTAGTATTCTTGCTTCTAATGCGATAACTATGATAGTCTCTCAAATTGCTGCCCTTTCGAAGAAAATAGATCAATATGGAATGAATTATTCTCAAACACCCCCAGTGTTAGAGAAAAATTTATCATGACAGATGATAGAATCTCAAACACCTTATGAAACCTTGAATGTTATAAATAATAGACTCAACAATCTTTATTCGAATTATTATAACCTTGGTTGGAAGAATCACCCAAATTTCAACTGGAAAAATAATAATGTTGTTGTTAACCCGTAATGGGGAACAACTCTATGAATCTAGTTGGAAATCTGAACAACCAAGGAAATACCAATTATAGACCTTCTTATCTTTCTGGTATTAATAGTAACCCACAATTTAAGGAAAAGAAGTTCTCTACTAAAGAAATAATTCTGAATATGAGTAATCAAATACAAGCTCAAAGTGTTGCGATAAAGAACATTGAGATTTAATTCAGACATATTTTCACTGCGTTTAATAATATACCTTCTGGAAATCTTCCTAGCAATGTTCAGATCAACCCAAAAGATCAAAACAATGAGCAAATTAAGGCTATTCAAAAAAGGAGTGGAAAAGAATTGGAAACAAGAGTACAAAAAGAAGTTGAAGTTGAGAGAGAGGAAGTGGACATTGAAAAAGGTTCTAATAGGATATATCCAGACTTAGAATATCTGATTGAACCAATGAAGATTACTATTGAAAAACCACCTCCTTCGTTTCCTCAAAGACTAAAAAAATAGTACAGAGATAACAGATTTGCAAAGTTTTTAGAAATCCTTAAGAATTTAATGATTAATATTCCCTTAATTGAAGCATTAGAGCAGATTCCTGATTATGCAATGTTTATGAAGGATATTCTTAAAAAGAAAAGAAATTTCACAGACCACGGTGAGTGTAGTTCAAATATTCAGAAGAAGCTTCCTGAAAAACTTAAAGACCCTGGTAGTTTCACGATCCCATGTGCTACAGGTGAGAAATTTTTCCGAAGAGCTTTATGTGATATGGGAGCTAGTATTAATCTTATGCCTTTATCAACTTTCAAAAAGTTGGGAATATGAGAAATTTCACCTACATCTGTGACTCTTCAATTGGCTGATCATTCTATTACTTATCCTAAATGAGTTGTGGAAGTTATATTAGTGAAGGTGGGTAAATTTATCTTTCCTGTAGAGTTTATTGTATTAGATATGGTGGAAGATAAAGAAATTCCAATTATTTTGGGAATATCATTCCTTGCTACCGGAGGAACTATGATAGATGTTCAAAAGGGAAAATTAACTATGAGAGTTAATGATCACGAGGTGACTTTCAATATTCTGAAATCTATGAAATACTCTTCAGCTGAAAAGGACAATGAGTGCTTTCGAATGAAAATTTGCAATTATTTAAGAGAAGATCATTTTAAAGAAGTGTTTGAAGAGAATTTGGAATGTGAGGATGAAAGTGAAAGTGAACATGATTTGGATGATATGAAGAATGAGGAGTTAGAATTTGTTCAAGAATGATTTGAAAGATTGGATACTATGGAAAGTGGAGATAAAAGTTTAATATCATCTATCATAAAACCTCCTAAACTTGAGATAAAAATTCTCCCTAATCATTTGAAGTATATGTTTTTAGGAGAATCAACTACCTTACCAGTCATCATATCTTTGGATCTAAATGAATATCAAGAACAAAAATTACTAGATACCTTAAGAAGATACAAAATGGCATTTGATTGGTCCTTAGAAGATATTAAAGGAATCAGTCCTTTGTTCTGTATGCACAGAATTCTGTTGGATCAACAACACAAACCTAGAGCTGATCCGCAAAGGAGATTGAACCCAATGATGAAAGAAGTGGTTAAAAAAGAGATTTTAAAGTGGTTAGATGCTAGAATTATATATCCCAATTCTGATAGTGCTTGGGTAAGTCCAATTCATTGTGTTCCTAAGAAAGGAGGAGTGACTCCTAATGTAAATGAACGGAATTAAATCATACCGACAAGCCAAGTCACTGGTTGGTTAATATGTATTGATTATAGAAAATTAAATGCCGCCACCAGAAAAGATCATTTCCCTTTACCTTTCTTAGACCAAATGTTAGACAGACTTGCTGGACACAAGTATTATTGCTTTTTGGATGGATATACCGGTTATCACCAAATACCTATTGCTCCTGAGGATCAAGAGAAGACTACATTTACTAGCCCTTACATAAATTTTTCTCTTAGAAGGATGCCCTTTGGGTTATGTAATGCACCTACAACATTTCAAAGATGTATGATGTCCATATTTACCAAATTAATAGATGATGGAATAAAAGTGTTTGTGGATGATTTCTTAGTATATGGAGATTCATTTGATGCATGCCTATGCAAATTAAAAAAAGTTTTAGAGGCATGCAAAAGAACAAATTTAGTCCTAAAATGGGAAAAGTGTCAATTTATGGTTGCAGGAGGTATTGTGCTTGGGCATAAAATATCTAAATATGGCATGGAAGTAGATCTTGCGAAGATTTAAATTATAGAAAATTAACCACCTCCAACCACTATGAGAGGGGTAAGAAGCTTTTTGGGACATGCTGGATTCTACAGGCGATATATTAAAGATTTTTAAAAATTAACTAAGCCTCTATGCCAACTTTTGGAAAAAGATAAGATGTTTGATTTTAATGATGATTGCTTAAAAGCTTTCGATTTATTAAAGGAAAAATTAATCACTACTCCTATAATAGTTTCACCTGACTAGGAGAAACCATTTGAATTAATGTACGATGTGAGCGATTATGCTATTGGAGTGGTTTTAGGACAAAGGTACGAGAAAATGTTTCAAGTTATATACTACGCTAGTAAAAATCTTACTGATGCTCAAATTTATTACACTACTACAGAAAAGAGTATTAGCTATCGTTTTGGCCTTTGAAAAATTTATATCTTACTTAATTGCAGCCAAATATATAATGCATGCTGATCATTCTGCTATTAAATATTTAATGCAAAAGAAGGATGCTAAACCAAGATTAATTCGATGGATACTTTTAATGCAAGAATTCGATTTTGTGATCATCGATAGAAAAGAGGTTGATAACCAAATAACTGATCATTTATCTAGACTTGAAAAACCTAAATTAGCTGATTTTGAAATGGAAATAATCGAAACTTCCCTGATGAGCAGCTGTACAATATTACAGAAGGAAATATATCATGTTATACTGATATTTTAAACTACATCGTTAGTAACATTTTACCACTGAAATTAACAAGGCAACAATGAATCTACTTCCATGAGTTTAAACCATGATTTAGAATTTAAATCTTAGGTCAAATAAGCCTTAATTTTATTCTTTTAATTAAATAAATAATTAATTAATTAAAAGAATAGAAAATTTTGATTAGAAGACCTAATTTTGACCAAATTAGGTAAAATTAAACTAGTTTGACCAAAGTTGACTATGGTTCACCAAGGTTGATTAATTTAAGTCTAAGGTTGACCAAGATTACTTACTTGACCTTGTCATTGTTAAGTAGTCATGGGGGCCTATTAGATAGCTTAATTTGGATTGATGGTTTAGTTTGACCAATTTTAGTGTTTAGGTTGACTAAATGGTCATGTTTAATCATTTTGGTGTCTTGAGTTGATTAAGAGGTCATGTTTGATCATTTTGATGTCTGTAGTTGACTAGATGGTTAATAGAGTAGTCATTGGGTCAGAAATTGATCATTTTGACCAAGTTTTACCAATTTAGGTTGGGTCCAAAGTTAGCCATTTTAGCTATGTTTGATCAATTTAGGTCTATGGTTGATAAAAAACGGTCATTGTGGTGGTATTTAGTTCAAAATTGACCATTTTGACCAAGTTTTACTAACTTAGGTATATGGTTGACTAGATGGTCAATGTGGTGGTCATTGGGTCCAAAATTGATCATTATGACCAAGTTTGACAAATTTAGGTTTGTGGTTGACAAGATGGTCAATGTGGTGATCATTAGGTCAAAATTGACCATTTTGACCAAGTTTGACCAATTTAGGTCTATGGTTGACCAGATGGTCAATGTGACCCCAAATTAGGGTTTATTGTCATATGTTTGGTTCATTTGGGATGTCTCCAGAATTTGGACTCAGAAGGGTATACTTTGGTTTTACCCTAAATTTTAAGGTTTAGGGGATCTTGGATATATTCAAGAAGTCAATTTTGTAAGACTCCTTCTAATGGTAGATTATTAATTTCATTCATAATGCATCCTCACAAAAGTGAGGTCAACAAGAAGCCCACATGAAACCTTCCCAAAGAAGTGAGGAAGCTCTCTTAGCCAGAGAGATTGTCGGAGCTTTTCAGAGTTGTCTTTCAACAGAGCTAGGATGACGCTCTCCTAACCGTTCTCCTTAGAAGCTTCACCGGAGAAGAAGAAGGCAGCACACTAGAAGGAGTGGTTAGGAAATGACCAACCTCTAACTCTCTCATGTGATAAAATGCTTAAAACTCTAAGCATCCAAAGAAGGAAGAGGACTCCAAGGGAGAAGAAGGAATGGAGTAGAAGAAGAGAAATAAAATGAAGAAGAAGAGGTGGAGGAAGAAGGAGGAAGCCTAGCTCTCCAAGAAAAACCCCTCACCACTTTCCAAAAGCTCTCCTCAGCGCTTCTTAATTCTTTGAGTTGAATGGCACTGATCCCTTACAAGAGAGGGATCAATTGGTCAAGCAGCTAGCCTCTCCTCCAAAATGACCAAAACGCCTCCAAAAAATGCCTAAGAAGATTCAAAAGTTAAGGAAAATGGTCCTTTCACACCATCGTTTCTCACTCCTCAAGTTAAGAATAACATTTTCTATGAAAATAGCATATTCAGATGTCGAAATAGCCTCTGAATCAGTCATTTTCATGGCTTGGGAAGTAACCAGTGCCTAGGTGCCACATCCCTAGGTTCCTAGGTGCCAGGCTGTCATCTTGGTACCACCCTGGTAGCGCTAGAGCGCTGTGCTCTCAGAAAACGGTGGTTTTTTGCTTGTTTTGGTGCCTAGGTGCACAGTCTTGGAGCCTCAAGGCCGGGCATGATTTCTAAATGCCTCAAACATGTACTGGACCTCATAAGGTTTGTGTTAGATGGTCTAGAAAGGCATTTCAGGCATTGTGCCCCCAAGATTGGTGTCGGGGCACCGGTCTAGCCAAAAATCCTAATTTTCATCGAAAGCAATTGATGAAGAGTATTTTTGATTTGTAAGTTATGGGAACTCCCTTTGAGTGAAAGGTAGTCTCATAAACCTAAAATATAGCATTCTCATCAGTCTTTCACTAGATAAAATGGTGCCAACGGCCATCCTAGATTACGGTGCGGGTAGAGTGTTTTGAACCCTAATTTTCTCGTAGCGCGTGTGGGATGATACTGTGGATTCCTTTGATCGTAGGAGGTGCAAGTTGAATGTATGGTGACTTCCAAAAATAAATATAGGTAGGAAACACCTCACATCCTAAAAAAACTCTTTCAGCGTGGTTTTCCATGGTAGGTTAAATTGTCGTTAACCCTAGTTACTTGCCCCGAACAAGCGCGAAGGTGTTCCAGGTGGGTGTCTAAATTATCGGATGCTATAGATTGGTCGTATACTATTTTGAGTCATGTAGATGGAAACCCTACACTCATGAAATAAAAAATTGATGCCAACAATGCCTCGACCATCATTGATGTGCTTTGGTCAGAGTGCTTATAGAAGATTTGAAAAGCCTCCGACCTAAAGACCTACATCACATCGTTGATTGATACTAGTTGTTGGGACTTATGCCTACACATCATATGTCCTCTCTCTATCTTGAAGTGATAGATAGATCTTTGAAAGAAAAGATGAAGGTGAATGAAGCAAAGGCACAATCGAGAACAGCAGGAAATTGGGTAACATTAGCAGAGGCTGGCTGGAGGAGGCTGAGACAGAGCATAAGTTTACATTTAAGTGGGTAAGAGAATATAACAGACCAAGTAGGTGAACAAGATGAAGACTCCCTATGATTTTTTTTGACACTCAAATTGTATTTCTAGAGATAAGTACTAACATGGTCATCAACCAATTTATCAGAGTTGGAATGGTAGACCTAAAATACTTTGATTTAGATGTTTAAAAACTTTTCTTTACTTCTATAATATCAGCTCAAAGAAAGGAATCTAAGGTGAATAATGTGGTGAATGATGAATTGTCTAACACTTGTCCTGAAGACTCATAGATCTAGAAAAATTTCTTCCTGCTCATTTGCTATTACTTTTTGTTTGGTTACATTCTTTACTCGAATACAAAGCATTGCTTATTGGCCAGTCTTTTTAGTTAAGTTTGTTATTTTCTCAGCCTAACTTAAGTATTATAATGTGTCTATCCCCTTTCCTTAATCACTTCATTTTCTTAAACAATGTCAACCGTTTAGACTTAGCCGTCAGGATGATTTGCACGGTACCCTTCACAAAGCACGTTGCTATTAGGCAAGAACCTTCTCCCACCCTCGTCTCATTGTTGGACAAGCTCTAATGTCTGTACACTGATAGGACATTGTGGTACAGTTTTTGGTCATTCTATATTTTTTCAACTGGTCGAACTGCATGGATAACCATCAATTTATCTTAAAATATCAAAGTTTGACTCAAGCCTTAACTCGAGTCTTGGTTATTTGACCTCATGTTTACTTTCAGTCACACTTCCCTCATAGGGGAGTAGCCTTCATATTCTTATCTAGGGTGATATTCTCGATACCCTTCTTAGCACTTCGTTGTTACTAGGTAGAGAACCACCTCTAAAATTTCACTTGATCAAAATGTGAAGACTCGAGTTTGTGAGGTGATATTTTTTCAGGATGAACCATTATATTAATACCTGAAAGAATTTCTTAACACAGTTGTAGGTCATTGTTTAAGGTACTAATTTCGGTGTTATTTTATTGAACTCAGTGTTCTCAGTTCCTCTATTTAGTTTTGTGTATTTAATCTATAAGCTATCCTTTCCAAGTAAATATCTCTCCCAGATCATCAATATGATTCAGATGAGAAAAGAATCGGAAAATTAAGCATAAACAACAAAAATATGATAACATATTAAAAAGAAACATAGAGAACTTGTGTGGGGCAAACTTCATGTGATAGGTCGAGAGTATACGTTTAGAATGAGATTAGATGAAAATACCTCAAGATGCAATATCCACGAAGAGAATCCCTATACAAGCTACCCATAACCAAAGAAAAAAAATTTTTTTTTGTTCTCAGATCAAGAGAAGCTCCCAAAAGAACCTATCCTTTTGGTTAATTATATCTTGGGGATACCCAAAAATACTTTGATATCACTTTTTCATTGTGATGACTAGTTGAAAGAAGTGTCAAAAAGTAATGGTTATCTTAAATTAGAATGATTTTGTGCTTCAAAGCCTATTCAAAGAAGTGAAGACAGAGAGTGAATCACTCACATCCCAAATGGATGGAAACTAATTAGTGATTGAGGCCTTATATGAAAACCAGGTTGTCAAACAGGGTCATCCTACAGCATTGAGGCCGTATTGGGCCATAAAGGTAAATGGTGAATCACTGCATGCCACATACATGAAGTGAACTTCTAACATATACACTTCAATAAATTTAAATGTGTTTACATGTTATATTCATGGAACCCACCTTACATATCACATTTTCACCTAAACATAAAATACTTACATGCTATATTCAAGGAAAGCACCCCTACACTTATATTGGATGAGTTTAGACCATTCCTATGCTGCCCCTATACAAAAATCTGCACTCCTACACTTATGTTGGATGAGTTTAGACCATTCCTATGCTGATACTATACAAAAATCTGCACCCCTACAATTATGTTGGATGAGTTTAGATCATCCCTATGCTGCCCCTATGCAAAACTTTGCACTCCTACACTTATGTTGGATGGGTTTGGAGCATTCCTATGCTATCCCCATGTACAAATCTGCATCGTTGCATTTATTTTGTGTTGTTTAAATCACTTACTTACTGCCCCTACAAAAAAATTGCATGGCTTGGCTTGACATAGCTTGGTTCTAAGTATTCCTATGCTCATCCCATGTTGAGAATTCCATGGATAGTTATGTTGCAAGTTGATTGTAAATATCTTCTTGTTGTCCTTACTTGGAATATGCATTGTCAAGCATCATTTGAGTTGCCTTTAAGTGGAAAAAAGAGAGGAGAAGAGGTGGCATGCTTACCACCCCAAAAAGAGAGAGTTTGGAGATGTAATTTATGCTTGGCTTGTCTTAGATTTACATGCTTATGGTTGGATGCCTTTACACTCTTCTACTTGCTTAATATGCTTGGGTGCCTTAAGTCTTACATATTAATGGGATAAGCCTTTCTCTTTACATTCTTCTACTTGCTTAATATGCTTGGATGCTCTTAAGTCTTACATGTTAATGAGGGATGCCTCTCTCTTTACACTCTTCTACTTATACTTTCACTTTCTCAAAATGCTTGGAATGTTGCCACATGTTTATGTTGCTCTAGTATCATGTTGTTGTGATTATGGGAAATTCGGAATTGAAGCAAGTGTTGGATGTTGCTACATATATAAGCTTGTGTACTTCTTGGATTGCAAATTACATGTGTGGAAAATTGAATTTTTATGTCGTTGTGCTGCCGGATTATTCTTGTTCATGTTCGATTTTTCTATTCTTTTTTGGGCAGGTTGCTCCCTTGCTTTCCTAGCTTTTGGTTTTGGTTTCACATATCTCAATTGCTTTGCTCCACATACTTTATAGTTATCCCCCGCACCATGATGGTGGAATTTGTTTTCACTTCCTACATTTCCTACGCCACTTCATACATTAAATCACCTTATATGTCACACCACCTTACACACTACATCACCACATGAACTACATAATCACTCTACACACCACATCACCCCACATCTTACACATTGCATTGCCTCACGTGCCACACATCCTAAATTATCATACTACTTCACTACCTCACCACATGTCCTACATAATCACTTTCACACCACATCACCCCACATCTTACACATTACATTGCCTTAGACACTACATCTCCACAAGTCCTACAAAATCACTTTTCACACCACATCACCCCACATCTTACACATTACATCATCTTACACACTACATTACCTTACATACTACATTACCTCCCACCTTACATACTACAATTACCACCTAGCTTACATGTCACACTACCTCACATGCCACACTACCACACATGTCACACTACTTCATTCATCACTATATTACCCTATACATGTCACACTACCTCACATGCCACATTACCTAACAAGCCACACTACCACACATGTCACAGTACTTCATTACATCAATACATTACACTATACATGTCACACTACCTCACATGTCACACTACTTCATTACATCACCACATTACCCTACACATGTCATACTACCTCACATTGTTACACTACCTTGCCACACCACTACACCCTTCACATTCCCTCACATTACTTCACTACTTTACTATGCTTCTTCACACCCACTACATGATAACCCCTGGCACCATGTTGCAGGGGTTTGTCCCTTTTACTCTACATGCTTTACATGATAATCTCTTGCACCATGTTGGAGAGGTTTGACGCTTTGCAACTACCCGTTGCACCATGTTGGAGGGGTTTAGCTTATTTTCTTCACATGTCTCATTGTCACCTCTCTACACCATGTTGGGAGAGGGTTAGCTACTTTGAATTGTTTCTGTTTAGTTTGATTTTGAGAAAATAACTCACCTCCTTTCCGATATCATGTTAAGTGGATTATTTTCTCCACTTTCTTTTCCTTGACCTCTTGTCCTTTGTTTTTCACCTTGTTTCTTGGCTCAATTCACGTGCTTATGTAGGATACATAAGTGCGTATGTATAGCTTTCTGCTATATGTGGAGCCATCAAGCAAGGCTGTAAGTGAGATGGTTGAAAGGGGACAATGATATAATTGCAATAGAGAACTTTCCCTAGAGAATCACATAATAGTATCTCCTGACGCAGAGACCCTGGAGAGGGTAGAGAAAGGAATTTGCGGATACTATTCACCCATCCTTGGGGTTTCTACCGCCGGCAAGATATTAGCAGTCCTAGTTCGATTAGGGTAGTAAACCTATGGATTGAATTACTTTACAAAAAATACACATACATATTTTCAAAAAAATACAAAATTACCTCCACCACAAAATAACCTACTTACCTACAGCTTTTTACTTGCATGCAAATCCAAACTGAAATGTATGAAAATTTACAAAGGTCCACAGTTGGCTACTCGAGTCGGGTTAGGGCAGCCTTCTGCAGAAAGCCAGTTTAGTAGTCAGTATCTAAGGTGGGACATACAGCACAACTTTGAGTCCTCTACACCGTCGCGCTTACGGTCCTCTTGGACTTGTAGCCCTCTGTTTTCTGTGTTTTTTCTTCTACGTTGATTTCTGTGGATTTTATACAGATTTCTTTTATGGATTTGCTTTCCTGGATTTCCTAAGAGACATTACCTTTTTTATAGATTTTTTGGTTTCCCTTGTGATTCCCTTTTGGTCTACTACCTGTGTTTTACACTTGGCCTCTTTTGACACACATTGTGTCACATAGATACACCAATGTGTTAGGCTTTTGTGCTCTACTTTTAAAACATGTGCTTAGCTTTCTTATTTTCCTTTTTAGTACATACGTACTTGCTTGTTACAGTTTGCCTACCTTACATTATTGCACACATACCTGCTTGTTTCAGTTTACCCGTTTTACTTTTCAGTACACATACCTGCTTGGGACAGTTTCATGCTTTACTTTTTAGTACATATACATGTTTATTTTAGCTCGCTTACGTTACATTACTCTAAATATAACTGCTTGGGATGAAATAAATCACTTCACAAAATTTCAAAATATAAGACAACTCAAGATTTAATCACAAACAAAATAAAACTGCAACTTCAACTAAATTAAATCACCCCATTGGATGATGCAACCTATGTGTTGCTAACAAGGTCTCCCATGGTCTGAATACAACAACAACAACAACAACAACAAAGCCTTAATCCCACTAAGTGGGGTCGGCTACATGAATCCTTTTTCTCCATTGCGTCCTATTTAGTGTCAAATTTTCGTTTAATTCTAATAGATTAAGATCATTTTTTATGCAATAAGCCCAAGTTTTCCTAGGTCTCGCCTCTCGCCTTTCTTAACATAAGTTGTATTTAAAACATCTACTCTCCTAATCGGATCATCAGTGTGGTCGACGTTTAATGTGACCAAACCATCTAAGGCGACTCTCTCTAATTTTATCCGACACCGGTGCAACTCCAACCCTATTACGGATATATTCATTTCGCATTTTGTCTCTAAGTGTAAAGCCACTCATCCATCTAATCATTCTCATCTCGGCAACACTTAACTTAACATTATGCTTCTCTTTTAAAGGCCAACATTCAGCACCATAGAGCATCGAAGGTCTCACCACCATCTTATAAAATTTTCCTTTCGATCTAAGCGGTACTTTTCTATCACACAATAGGCCGGACGCATTCCTCCACTTCAACCAACCAACCTGAATTCTACTATTAACATCCCCATCTCCCATGGTCTGAATGAAAGTATAAAATTCATTAAGTTGGATTTAGTAAATTCATCCAGACTAAGGGAATCTGATGAAATAATGTAACCGTAACGAGGGAGCCGTGGGGTCCTAATCGGTGGCATTATAATTAACTTTAACATTTGTTTAAATAAAACACTAAGTCACCTAAATTTTCAACATTCTAAAACACACTACTTCTCTCACCCCCCTACATTTTAGACCTCTAAAACTGAAACTTCTGCAACAACAACAAGGAGCTCGAGGCAACACACCGAGGGCAGCACGATCGAGGATGTGGAAGGACATGTTCAAGAGAGCAAACAAACAAGTCTACAACATCAACTTTCTTTCCTTAGTAATAACAACAAGCCATAGGACTTCGAGGTATTTTTCCAGTGCAATATAAACCCTCACCTCATCTTTTAGGCCTTTGTACCTGGTGTACTATAAGCCCTAACTCGTCTAGGTTTCCGAGGTTGTCATTCCGATACGACATAAATTCTCACATCTTCCAGGCTATTCACATGATCGATGTCAAGTGAATGTAAGTCGTACTTAATTAATATTGGTAAGATAAAACATGAATTAAATCATTCCCTAAATTGAGCCAAAAAATAGGATAGCTTGGGAAGTCACCGAGAATCTTCTCAAATTCGTGCCATCTCCTAGTCCTTCCACCTTTGGATTCCACAACAACTCTTTCTCAAAACTTGACACCACTCACCTTTTAGATTACGACAATCACATTTCATTGAAGAGAACCTTAACCTTTTGAAGTCGTAAGAATATATTTTCTGATTTGTATCAAAAGTTTTCTTAAGTGATTTCGATCATTTAAGATGTAATTAACTATTGGGGCTTGCCCTAATAGGAAGCTTTTCTGAACCCAGCTTAATATAAACCCTATTTAATTCTTAGTATTAAATAGGGGAACTTGTCGGCAAATAAAATGGTTTCACAGACCAAACGAATGTCATTTACTTCTTTAGTTTATTTGATCGAGTCTTATCCTCAAATTTTGTGCTTATCCTTCGGGATAGATACAAGGTTTGACGTATAGTGCTCTTTCATTTGAACTTCAAAAAATATGAGATCACTTTGACTTCATATTTAACTAAACTAAATTTATAATTAAATTAAAATTATCTTTCCGAGGCGGGCGACGGGATTTCGATTCCGGCGGCTGATAGATTCTAGTGGGCAACCCTAACCAAAACTTACATAAACTTTTTATACGCCGACAACTTCTGGCGACTCCGCTGGGAAGAGCTTCTCTTTCCATACAAATCAGGAAATTTATTCTTACACATCGGTGACGTGACTATGTCCCTCATATACCAGATTACCCTTCTTCCGTTGACATGCTTCACACATTTCTTTCTTGGGGGAGCACGGTCAACTCTTTCGGACTACAGGACCGTCTGTTCAATCACCTTTGAACAGGGAGGTTCAAGAGGCAATTAAGGACTTTTTTATCTTTGTGTGGGGTCACACCCTTAATAGGTATGATTGGTGGACAAATTTAACCTGGATGAGCTACGCCGAGAAGAGGGTCCCAGATTGTGTCCCATATCTCAGCTATCCTTCTCACCCTACAGATCCAATCTTTGCTAATTTGCAAAGTTGAACTTCAAATTCCTCAATCCAATCCTGAAAGTCTTCTGAAATTTTAACCTCCTTAAATCAACAATAAAATTGAAAACACAAAACCAAAACACCTACAACACAACAAAACAAAGAAAAGAAAACAAAATAAAATAAAACACACTTACCCCGTTCACAGATCGACCTTCGTTAGTTTGTAATTTTTATATTACAAATACAAGGTTTCGCGTCCTTTTGCTAATACTTCGAATTTCCTTTATGATCGATAGTGACAATGTCGATCCCGACGCTTACGTTTTCCTGCAATTTGCCCACCTCCCGTGGGGCTCATCTCATTTCTCCTACAATTTAATTTGGAGTCGGATTTGACCAGTTTGAGGTCATTCTGGGAAAAGCTCCATTTGTCACAGTGAAGTCGCAACTCCTGAAATTCAACAGCCTTCCACCGAGTTCGACCTGAACTCCCGTCACAACTTTCCCACTGTTAAGAGGACAAAAGTTGTTCCTACTCCTGTCCAGTCAGCTGTGTCTGTGCCCCGGAGGACCGTTGCTCCTACTCTCGCTGAATTCACTATGACCGCTCCTACCTTCCCATCTGCAAAGGGAAAGGAAATCCTGTGCAAAGACAATGAGGAAGACCAATTTGTCCCGTCATTCTTTGAGGTTGGTTCCTGCTCTAAAACTCATAAGAGGAATCACCGACGTAGAAATATAAGGGTCACCAGGGCCAAAGTTGCCAGTTTACCAGTTACAGATGAGATTCCTCATCAGGAGGAACTCGTTGTGCCTAAAGCCGCTCCTCTCCTCTGAGGAAGTAGGTTTCATCCGTTAATGGATATCACCGGAAATGAAAACCTCCACCAAATTGCTCCTACGTTGCCGCCACTTACCCACAAACGGGGTGAGCTGAGAGAGGAGCCCTCAGTTATCACTCAAGTCTGTGCTATGGTTCACAGACTCGCGGAAAGAGAGGGGTGTTCTATTTTTGAACTACTCAAGAGAACAAAATGTACAATGTCCACCAAGATGAGAAGAGAAATATTAAGAAGAGAAGAGATTGAACAGCTTCCAGTCTAAATCTCGGCAAAACTCTGCCTAGGAGGACGTGTTGTCACTACTACTACCACTGCAAACATAAATGCTTCAATCAAACACAGGGTGGTCAAGTCTCGGCTGGGCCCGAGAGTACCACTCGTCACAAGTAAACGAAAACACCCATCATAAGAGAATGGAATAGGATTACAATCCTTCACACCTGGTCTGCACCCTAGGGAGCACACCTCCTTTTGATGTCCCGATGTCCCTACCAAGGAACCTGCCCCAAACATCAAGTTCAAAAAGAAAGGTGTGGATACCGAAGGTTGCTACGATAGTGCAGTAAAAAAAGTTTGCTAACCACAATACAGAACATGAATCATACATTCCCATCGGTGCCACCACTGTTGCTTCAGAGTCAATAGCAGAAAGAGGATCAATGGAAGACAAAATTCAAAAACTTCACAAAGAGATTTCAAAGTTAGCCGGAGAGCGAGGATTGAAGGTCGATGACGAGGATCTCCATCCGTCATATTACATGGAAGAAGAAGAGTTCATGGAAATTAACGTGGTGGAAACTAGGGCCACCTCAGCTGTGCGTGAAATTCTTGCTATCGAGGGAACACCACAGAGGAATACCAGAGACCCATTCTGACCCGGGATGAACAAATGCTTCGGCTAGAGAAATGAATGGAAGAGATGACTGCCGCTATGACAGCAATGGCTACGGTACATGGAAAGACACAATCACGACCCACAGCATCTCCGGAAGTCAATCAACCAGAAAACATACACATTACAGATTAAAGAAGAGAAGTCGTCTCAGCCAGTGGAGAAGAACAACAGAAGAAAGACCCAGCTTCTAATTCGCCAAATGTTGATCAGATGATCGAGTAGAAGGTTCGGGAGGTCTTAGCTCAATCCAAAGGTGGTGCATCAATTTCTAAGGGCAGACCTTACTCAGAAGAGTTCAATGTTGTGCCTTACCCTACGGGCTTCTTACCACCGACCTTCAAAACATTTGATGGCACTAGAAACCCTCGCCAACACATCGCTCACTTCAGGGCTAGTTGTTGCAACACAGAAGGGAGTGAAGCACTACTTTCAGATAGTTTGTCAGTAGTCTATCAGGGATAGCCTTCAATTTGTACGTAGAACTTCCCAATAGATCGGTGAACATGTTTGCAGAAATGGAGAGCTTGTTCGTCAAAAGATTCGCCAGCGCGCAACACCACATCACCATTGGATATCTCGTAGTAGAGCTACAGAGCCCCACGAGTCCTTGGTCGACTAAATTCTCAGATGGAGAAACCTGAGCATGAAATGTGAACCTCATCTGCAGGAGCAGCATGCCATCGAGATACTCCTCAAAAGTATCCATGGTCAGGTGGCCTTCATGCTCAAAGGTTTGACCATTAAATCCTTCGAGAAGCTACTCAGTAAGGCAAGCAGTCTTCAGAAGGAACTCAAGCACATGGAACCTATAGAGAAAACAGAGAAGTTAAGACTGGTCAAGGCTTTTAAGAAAAATTCAGGCACATAGCGACAGTCGACAAAGGTAGGCAGCCAATAAGGATTCAGACAAAACCGTCTTCTGAGTACAGTCAGCCATAGAGTCAGCCGTCTCCTCAGTACAACCAGCAGTACATCCAGCATCCTCCATAATACATCCAGCCTCAGCAGTATGGTCAGCTACCTCCATAGCAGTCTTCCCAGCAGGGATAACCAAGAGCATATACACACCGAACGATAACAGAAGGATTGATAAAAATTACTCCTTCAAAGATGACGCCGTGGCGAAGATGTTTTGAAGCTTAATGAAGAAGCCCGAGTTCAAACTACTAGAGCCCAAGAATCCAGAAGAAGTCGTAAGAGCAATGAACCCAACTACTGTCTGTATCACAGACTACTCAGACACACAATAGACGGATGCTTCGTCTTCAAGGATTGGCTTGAGAAGAACTACAGAGAGGGGAATATCACGATCCTGAAAGAATATTTAAAAGAACTTGCAAGAGGTTCTATAAATATGATTTTGACCGAACCACTCTCTCAACTAAATCCCTACACTGGAGAAGGAGGATGGAGTACAACCTGGGACAACCTCAAGTGAGATATGGATCATATTCAATCAGAGCTGAAGCAAGTTGCCGCTCAGAGTTCGCCACCAGAACAGCCAAAGACAAAGACCGAGATAGGGGATTCTTCACGATGACTGAAACCGAAGAAGAAGGATATCGTACGAGGAACCAGAGACGATAGCGCGAAGGGTAGAATAAAGGCTGCCCCGGTTAGATTGGTTGTTTCATATTCGGGAGTCAAATCCCTCAAACCCCTAACACTGTACCATTATGTCTACGCCATTCCAGTCTCTTTTGAATCTAATGATTTCAATTTTGGTTACATTTTGGTTGTTTCTACTAATGACGTAACTAACCATGACCAATCTATCCTCGATTTTGGTTCCCAAACCGATCCTCAAATCACATTAACTTTCGACAAGAACTTCAACAAAAAAGAAAACATCGACAGTACAAGCTATGAACCTTCAGAGGAGGAGGAACCAATCCGCAAATCCAAAGTAACTCTGGTCAACCTGGATTGTTCAGATACAGATTCAACACAAGAAATACCGATTACAACACCAGAAGAGCCCCTGGGTCCATTAGAGGAGGAAATTATAGAGGTAAACCTCAGAAGTGGAAAAGTATTTTTACTAAGAACATCACCAACAGATAAAGGAAATCCAGTTATTTCTTAAGAGCAACCGCTTCTAGCACCAGAAGAGATACAAGTTTGAGAAGAAAGCTGAAACCCAGATCAAGTGGATTACAATGTACTAGCACATCTTAGGAAGTTACCAGCCAAGCTAAGCATCTACGACGCTCTGATACTGTCCAAGGAGATGAGAGAAAATTTGGTTAGAGCTTTGCTCGACCCAGAAATATACTTAACTCACTTGGCCAGCTCATCTTCAGATGGAGTTTGTACTTTGGGAGAACAGCCCGGTGTGACCTTCACCGACGATGACTTACTACTTGGTACAAGCAATCACAACCAACTGCTCTACATCTCCGTCAACATAGGCTAGTACGTGCTCTCCAGAGTTCTAGTTGATCCAGGTTCTTCTCTCAATATAATGAGTTTACGTACATTAGCATGCTTGGACATCGACGCTCGAGAACTTTCTATGGACAAGATGATGCTAAGAGGCTTCAACTGGAAAGGAGAAAGAGCCTTGGGATCGATTATGCTACAGATGAAGGTTGGATATCTAGTAACAACCGCAAAATTCCATATCATCGATGTGAAAACTTCGTTCAACACTTTAATTGGTCGACCGTGGGTTCACGAGTACAACATGGTTCTATTGTCTCTACATCAGCGCATCAAATACTACAAAAATGGACAATAAAATTGCATCAAAGGGTATCTACAACCATTCTCGATGCATGAAATAGGCATCCACGAGGACACCGCCTACTACACTCTGCCTAAGAAGATAGTTTTCTCCAGAGATGTTGTGACAAACAAAATCAAAGACCCGAAAAAGTCGCAAGAACAGAACCATGTTGCTCCGCTTCAACAATCTCCCACCACCCCTTTACCATGGGGCGGTGGAGGCTCTTCTAGCTCACGCATCCGAGGTCGAGGCCGGGGATGGGGATGAGGAAGAACTTACCAGCTTGTTGTATGGATGAAGCCAAAGATAGACATAGACGCGGAAGGAAGCTCCGAAGAGGATAAAAATGTTGATAATCAACCAGAAGAAACCTCAGTTCGAGATCACTTTGGAAGATACATCAACAAAAAGTGAAAATGAGTCAATGTATGATCGAATCAACCATTATGTTTAAGCCATGACCTTGACTTCGATCAAGTCTCAAAAGGTTGAGGGTCTGGAGGTTATGGAAGTTCATAATGGTGGGATTAAACCGATCAAGTTCTACAGAGCTTCTTCTTCTACTTCTACACCTGTTGTAAACCTGGACGAAAATGATAATGAATTAATGGAATTACCTTTTAGTTACTTTTCGCCTTGTGTACAAAATTTAATTAAACAAGGACGCATACCAAAGCAAATGCCAAAAGATAAGCTACAACTTTTTGAAACATTATGGAATACAAAAGGACAAAAACTCAATTCAAAAGAGGGTCTCAGATTTGGAATAGTAGGATCAGTCGATGATTCAGGATTTTGCATGGTTGTTACTAGCCAGTCAGACGAAAGTTGCTTCGAAATACAATAAGATTTTGAAGATTCTACAATCGACGATGCTCCGCCAGAGTTTGAAGAAGAAATTAAGACAATGATGGATGAACTTAAAGAAATCAATCTCCGGACTGAAGAGCAGCCCCAGCCAACTTTCATAAGTTCTCTACTCAACAAATAAGAGGTTACAAATCTGGTCGAATTATTGACAGAATACAAAGATTGCCTTGCTTGGAGTTACGATGAAATGCTAGTACTATCCCCAGAGGTCGCAGTACACCGCCTGGGGGTGGATAGAAATATGACACCAGTAAAATAAGTACCTCGAAGAATGTGTCTTGACATAGAACAACAAGTTACAGCAGAAATAAAGAAATTAATAGACGCTAATTTCGTCCAAGAAGAGCAGTATCCAACATGGTTAGCCAATGTCGTACCAGTTAAGAAGAAAAATGGACAAATTCGGGTATGCATCGACTTCAGATATTTAAACAAAGCATGTCCAAAAGATGAATTCCATTACCGATACCTGAATTAATGGTGGACATTGCGTCATCACATGAGATTTTCTCTATCATGGATGGATCTTCGGGATACAATCAAATAAAGATGGATCCAGAAGATGCAACACTTACAGCTTTCAGAACACCGATTGAAATTTACTGCTACACTGTAATGCCATTAGGCTTGAAGAACGCCGGTGCAACATACTAGTGGGCAATGATATGAATCTTTGATGACCTCATCCATAACCAAGTGAAATGCTACGTGGAAGATTTAGCCATCAAAAGCAAAGTAAGGGGAGACCACCTATGTAATTTGAGGATTGTGTTCGCACGATTATGGTAATATAATCTTAAGCTGAATCCCTTAAAATGCGCCTTCGGTGTTACTTCTGGGAAATTTCTAGGGTTCGTTGTCCGTCATCAGGGAATCGAAATCGACCCAGAGAAGATTAAAGCCATCTTATAAATGCCTCCACTAAAAACTTGAAACAACTACCTTCTTTTCAAGGGAAACTGGCATACCCAAGACACTTTATATCTAATCTGTCAGGTCGGTGTCAGCCTTTCTCGACATTAATTAAAAATGACGCTAAATTTATTTGGGAAGAAAAATGCCAATAGACCTTCCAAAATATTAAACAATATCTTATGACACCACCTGTTCTAGCAGCCCCTATCCAGGGTAGACCGTTGATACTTTATACCACGGCTTTAGACGACTCCTTCGGAGCTCTCCTTGCACAAGTCAATGATGAGGGTAAGGAAAACACACTCTACTACTTGAGTCGACATCTAATACCGGTGGAAATAAATTATCCTCATATTGAGAAACATTGTCTAGCTTTAATTTTTGCCGCTTAGAAGCTTAAACATTACATGTTATCTCATAAAGTAAACCTGATTTTGAAAGTTAATCCATTGCAATATTTGATGACCCGACCTACACTTTTTGGACGTCTTGCAAGATGGTCGATGATACTATTGCAATTTGACATAACTTTCATGCCCCTTCGCGCTATCAAAGGGTAGATTTTAGCAGATTTCCTCGCTGCACACCCACTACCAGCTGGGTCTCCGCTTGACGATGAACTACCAGATGAGCAAATACTACAAGTAGAGGACCCGAATACATGATGTTGGGAAATGTACTTTGATGGTGCTTCTTCATCCAGAAAAGACAAGGGACAACATACAGTAATACCAAGAAGGGCAGGTATTGGCTGATCTTCATGACACCAGATCGAGAAATGCTAAGCTTCTCCTAACACCTAACAGAACCATGCACTAAAAATGAAGCAGAGTATGAAGCCTTGATTATAGGTCTGGCATTGGCAATTTTAATGGACATAACTGATATTGCCGTTTACGGCGACTCACAGCTTGTCATCCAACAAGTGGTAGGACATTACAGAATTCTGAAACTAAGATTAGCTGATTACCACAAATACACAATGAATTTATTGGAGTAAATCCCTAGTGTAACATTCTATAGAATTCCCTGAGTAGATAATGCTTACGCAGATGCTTTAGCTAAACTGGATAAAGAATTTGCATGTCCACCGGAGGATTCTATAGATATCATTATACGAGGATGTCAGGTTCTCTCATAGATAAACTTCGACACTTTACACGAACTGGGAAATGAAATACTAGCAGCTACAGTAACAGATGACACGTCAGACTGGCGTCAGCCGATAACACAATATTTATAGACTGGAAAGCTACCGGAAGATAGGTCTACAGTGCACCAAAGACATAAAAGAGCAATGTCGTACACGTTAATCAATACTGTTCTGTACATAAGATATTTCGACCAGATGTGGCTTAGGTATCTCGGTAGAACAAAAGCACAGAATATCGTCAAAGAGGTTCAAGCCGGATTGTGCGGTGCACACTAGTCAGAGCCAAAAATGAAAGAAAATGATTAAGAGACTTGGATACTACTGGCCGGCGATGATGACAAATTGCATGGAAATAGCTACGAAATTTCATCCATGTCAAGTACAAGGAGTGGTCCTGCACCAACCTCTGAATGTTCTACACCCCACGATTGCATCATGGCTATTCGAGTGTTGGGGTACGGACATAGTGGGTCCGATAGACCCTCCTTCTTCTAAAGGAAATAGGTTCATTCTCTCCGCTACAGACTACTTTTCAAAATGGGCAGAGGTCGTTCTGTTACGACAGGTCACAACACAACAAGTTCTACAATTCCTCAAGGAGTGGGTTGTCTACCGTTTCGGTGTACCACGCAAGATCATCTTCGATAATGGATTCGCCATCAAAAGCACTAAAATCAACAACTTCTTCAGATGTCACAGGATAGGTTAGAGATACTCTACGATCTATTACCACAAAGCTAACGGACTGGCAGAAGCATTCAACAAAACACTGGTACAGATTTTGAGGAAAATACTCGATGATAAGAAACGATAATGGCACGAGAAGTTACTGGAAGTGCTCTGGGCATACAGGATGACAGTCAGGATGCCGACTCAGTCCACACTCTACTCTCTAGTATATGGGTCTGAAGCAGTCCTTCCGCTAGAAGTACAGTTACCATCGCTCAGAATCGCCATTGCAGATCAAATCACTACAGAAGACAATGCCAGGCTATGACTTGCGGAACTGGAAAACCTTGAAGGGAACAGATTACTCGCACAGCAAAATTTGAAGCTCTACCAAGCAAAGATGATCCAGACCCACAACAAATTGGTCCGCCCAAAGTCTTTGAAAGTCAGTGACCTTGTGCTCGTCCTCAGGAGACCCATTCATGCACACCGGAAGATAGGTGGAAAATTTGAACCAACCTGAGAGGGACCATTCGTGGTAGAAAAAGTTTACTCTGACGGATCTTACTAACTAGTGGATTCCCAAGGGGAAAGGCCTATGTAACCGATAAATGGATGATACCTGAAGAGATACTACGTGACATATCAACGTGAAAGAAGAAATACCCCTTCTGAGAAAGCAATGTGGCCAGTATCTGTGACTGGGTCCTAATGTTGTAACAAAATTAAACCAAATAAAATAAAAATGAAATCTTTTTTCTCCACAAAATCAAACATGAAACTTCTAACTCTAAAAATCCTAAAAATACATATTAAAATAAGATAATGACATAAAAATGAAATAATAACAATGCACTTATAAATAAATAACTTTGTTGTTCTTGTTCATACGAAATGTCCTACCACTGATGATCCTCCCATATTCTTTTATAGGAGATGTCAGGACGGAGGTTGGCATTCAAAGATGGCTTTGACCTTGCACACCGGGAGGCTGGACAGACCTCGGGGTACGGAGGTACAGGAGGTTCTGTCACCCCTCACTTTTCCGACAGTACGCGCAAATAATTATCGTCAATGGTCACTGCAACAGGAGGTAACCTACTTACCGTATCAGCCGAGCGACCACCAGATGCGCCGTTGGGGCACACTAAAATGAGAAATGAAAACCATCGCAAGTGCCGCCTCCTGTACAGGATGGAGAGATGACAAGCTCGAGAAGCATCCACCAAGCTAGCACTAGTTCCTGAAAAATTCCACGAACCTGAGATGAAAGAGACCGACAATAGTCCGCCGAGGACCAATACGGAGCTAAAGCCAGATCTTCCTGAGGAGCCCGCGCCGATGGACGTTTTAGAAGAAGTCTTCATGGGATGCCTGACATGAAACTCGGACAGACCCAGACTTCCTTCAGCTTTAGAGGCATTTTCAGTATGCCCGGACTGCAACGTACTTCAGCTAGAAGAATATGGAACTTTTGAAGCATATGTAGCTTCCTCACTACAAAGACAACTTGGAAAACGACCTGACGTTGAGCCTTACATCCCAGCGTATGTTATACTAACACCGCCGCCGCCGATACCGGACTACATTATGGAAAAATTCAAAAAAGTTAGAAAGAAAGATGATTTCAGGAGCTATGACATCATTCAAGGAACGTCCGTCAACATCTTGGAGGGCTCGAGCTGTATACAAATGTTTCTCAGCAAGCAATGAAGAAAAGATCATGAATTTCATTAAAGTGCTCAAAGACTTTGGGTAGAGGGACCGTCTGAGGCCAAGAATATACACAGCGCTGACGAAATAGAGGAGAGGAAAAGGGTGAGTCACCATCCAGTGTAGTTGTTGCTACAATTTTGCTTAAGACAGATAGGGAAATCCTCCAGGGATTTTACAGTGCGACGAGGTGGACGCAATACCGCCAGTAATAGAAAAGATGATAAAGAGGATGGTTGAATGACATATACCACCACCGTCCTGTATCCCAAATAGCTGCATCATTAAGATCTACAAGGATGGGGAATGCATACCACCGCACATCGACCATCATGACTTCTTGAGGCCCTTTTGCATGGTCTCATTTGTAAGTGAAAGTGACATCCTATTCGAACGAGAGATACGAATTGTCGGAGATGGAGAGTTTCAAGGTACAACAAAAATCACTTTACCGGTGGGATAGGCCGTAAAAGGATCTCAGTTATGTTCAGGAGGATAGATGAAGATAAAACTCTGTTCTACTACAAACCGGATCCGAAGCTAAAAAGCTACCAACCACTGCCGTAGATAGACCGTACCTCTGGGTGACGGCAAGGGGACTCCCATTCTGGAGCCTAGCCTCTGGGAGGTTGACCGGACTGAAGGATAGTTCTGAGCATCATTGGCCACCACCAGTACCAGTCTTAAGAAACATTTCTAATATCTACTTACACCAGCATGAGACAATAGATGCTACACTAGCACCAGTTTGTAGACATTCCAGTTACATCTTTATGGAAGAATATAATAGATCTACTTTTGGATTCCCATCGGCATAGGATCAATTGTATAGACATTTTTCTGTAAATGAATGAAGATTTCTATTTTCGCAACATTTTCTTTTGTGCAATGGTCAATAAGCACCAAATCCATACTTGGTTCCTACATTAAAATGAACAAAGAAAAACACAAAACTAAGAAGAAACCAACTTAATTAAAACATTCACAAAACAGATTAAAAAAATTCCGGATTCGAGTTCCCCTCGAAATATCGAATCTTCCCCTCCTTTCGAAACTTCACGTTCTCAGAGGACTTCTCACAATCTTTTACACTCTATACAATGAAACTTCCCACAAATGGCAAAGTCTCACACGTCAAATCCTGCGGAATCACATGCACCGACCCTCAGTTAGCCTTACCCTTACTTTACTTTTTCGCATTTCCTACAAGTCATACATTTCCATACAATTTCCGTATTTCCTACAAGTCACACATTCTAGGATCGGTACGTGATTAGCCTATTCCTTACTCTACTTTTCTGCATTTCCTACAAGTCATACATTTCCAAACAATTTCCGCATTTTCTACAAGTCACACATTCTAGGATCAGTACGTGATCGGCCTATTCCTTACTCTACCTTTCTGCATTTCCTACAAGTCCAATTCCTGCATTTCCTACAAGTCACACATTATAGGATCGATACGTGATCGTCCGATCCCTTACTCTACTTTTCCTCATTTCCTATAAGTCATACATTTCCATACAATTTCCGCATTTCCTACAAGTCACACATTCTAGGATCGGTACGTGATCGTCTGATTCCTTACTCTACTTTTCTACATTTCCTACAAGTCATACATTTACCTACAATTCTTGCACTTCCTACAAGTCACACATTCTAGGGTCGGTTGACACACGGGGACTTTAATTTTATATATTTAAATGCAAGAATTTGTTACCACTGTAAGAAGATTTTAAATTTCAGCGACGGAACCAAGAACTTGATCGTGAGGGGCTTATATATATGCAATAATTTATGAACTCAAATTTATATATTTATAATGACTTTGTAAAGTCCACATACTCAACACAAGTATAAGTATCGTATCAAGTAATACAGGGCTCTAGTGGAGTCTTGGTTATCGATCCTACTGGGAGGTTTTAAGTTGAAGTAAAGTAATTGTTTCACAAGTTATAATAAAGCACCGAAATCCTATACTATAATTACATTTAAAGTTCAACACTTACTTCTACTACTACTATGCAGAAAATAATAACAACTAACTAAACTACAATTACTTCTAATAACATAAAAATAGAATTATCTAATGGACACACTAAACTAAGTATTTGAAAGGTTTTAGATATATATGAGAAAAGTATTTTTCTTCTTGCAATGAGAATATGATGTGTGTATTGATATGGATCAGTTATCTAACTTATTGTGCCAAATAGGAGCATAGATGATTCTTTACCTTTAGAAGAGTACCCCCTCCTCTAAATAAGAAAAAAACATTAACATATTCTAATTTTAGTCATTAAATCTAAGGCTAGGCTGGGAGGATACCGGCTCTCACTTCGAAGCTCCCACTCACCCTTCACCCGAAGGCTAACCTTTGATATTAATTACTAATCTTAGAACCAATTTGGGGATTTCAGCCTGTCACCCTGAAATCTCCACATTGAAGTCCTTAAAAACACATTTCCCTATTTATTTACACGCAATTCCCATGAACTACGCAATTCATCCATGGAATTGAATGGATCATTCATTATTGTTGTAGGACATTAAATCCTTTCAAACTTAATGTTCAACAACATAGTTTAACATTTCAATTGGACAAATCGAAAGTAAATTAAGTTCTAAATGAAAAATCATCACAATCTCTTCAATACATTAAAAGCACATCAAATCCACATCAAACCATCATCACATCTCTAAGCAAGAAGAAAGACAAAGAAGACTACTCAGAATTCATGGAGAAGAAATAATAAAACTTGGATTTTATATATAAAAGAAAAGTCATACAAACCACAAAAGAAAATACAACTTATCTCTTTCTCTTCCCCAATGCAATCCCTTTAAAGTTCCTTTGAATCCTCTTCTCTCTTCTTTACAACACTTGATTCTCTCTTCAGAATGGAAAGGAAGAAGCAATCTCTCACTTTACTTCTCCTTCACTCCTTAGAGAAGAATTCCTCTTAAATCCTCACTTCTACACACTACTCTACTAAACCCTAACACTTAACACACACTAAAACACTAAGAGAGAGCAATAGAATGCAAGAGAGCCCCCTTCTCTTGTCCAAAATCAGTTATTTAAGAGTTAGGGACGAAATCCCAAGAGTTTCCATAGGCATCCCTTCAAAATTTCACCAAAACTCTCAAATTTTGAATTCCACCGACTTTGGGTGCCGGCGGCGCTTTATCATGCCAATTAATTGTTGGAGTCTCTGGATATGGGCGCCGGCGGTGCCAGAACACTTTTTCATCATTTTGCTCCTTTTTGCTCCTTTTTGCTCTGAATTCGTTCCTTTTTGCATCTTTTCGTTCTAATCACCTAAAATCATCAGAACTGCAACAAATCATGAAAAATACCTTTCTTTAAAGTGAAATATCACCAAAAATGGGTAAAATTAAATAGCAAAAACCATATATATTTTTGGTTCATCAAAATCCCCCAAACTTAAACTATTACTTGTCCTCAAGTAATCCTTTTACTACATAAAATATAACTCTAGGCAATGTACTTTTCAACTGTAAGACAATGAAATTTTCATTCAAAAGAATATATTGGTTAGATTTTCAGAAAAAAATTAGTAACTCGGGTCAACATTACAGGTTTAAGAATATTCAATAATTTATGAGTTCTAGTCTTCTATTTATTTTAAGATAAACCATAATTTGTCACATTAAGAGTGCCTTAAAAGAATATGTGAAAAAGGAGTTCATGAAAACTTTACTAGAATGTAGGCTAGTACTTTAAATATAAATTCAGAAATGAAATCGAGTTTTCCCTTTAGGGTGATTCAAGTGAAGCCAATTTTTTATTAGACATCTCCTTAAGCTTCTCCTCATAAACATTTTTCTTTCCTTTTTCTTTTCTCTTTTTCTTTTCTCTTTTTTTTTTGGGATTGTTTTTCAATCTTTCTTTTCTTTTCTTTTCTTTTCTTGAGGCTTACTATATCTGGATAGCCTTTAATGATTTTGAACTTTACTCTCCTCTTTCTAAAGTTTAAACTTGAAACACCACCTTACTTTATAGTTAGGCACAAGCTTTATTATTTTTCATAAAGTCACAATATCTTCTTAATACACAATACTTTAAGTCACTTAACATTTCAAAAATATTGTTTTCTTTACTTTAAATAGTTAACTATAATCAAATCCTTTCATAACAAATATCTTACTTCTATAAAATTAACTTTTATTACCAAAATTTTCATCTTATCCTTCCATAATATTCAACTGAAATAAAAAGTTTTAGTTATCTTACAATGAAGTTCAACTGCCTGAAGTTATGCTAATAACTTTTGAAAATATAATAGTTGAGAACAAATAGAAGTTTATTATTTCTCTTCCCTCCGCCGAACTTAAGTTTTTCAATAAATTTAAAACACTTTAAAGTAGAAGAAAACTAACCTCTTTGTGCTGGGATTCTGAAATCTTAAACAGCTATCTGGTATTAATCAAAATTTATAACTAGCAGGCATGAAACAATTAGTAGCAGTGATATAACAATTTTTAAATATTTGCATGGGTAAAGAGAAATTAACATTAAATATCCAAACATCCAACAGAACACTACAACATGAAACAAACAATCACACTACTAATAGTACAACTAACAGGTTTAAAATTTCAGTACAACATAACAATACAATATGAAATGTTAATAACATTACATCACACAGTACAACACAGGGTTACACATCACATAAAAAGTAAATATCCACTACATCACATCAGTACAACACAACACAGCAAGATCAACAAAAATAAAAACAAACAAACTATCTACCAGTCTCCATCACCAGGATCATCAGCAGGGTCATCAGCAGTGTCAGGTCTATATGGTGTATAGCTGGGGCAAGTAGGAAAAATCACATCAGACTCCCACCTCATAAATCTGACCTGACCATCATAATAAGCAATATCAAACTTCACTCTCTTTTGTAGATAATCTTCATTCACATCACTCCTCGCCTCAAATACATCCATCCAATCATGGAGTCTATCCATACTAGTACTCTGTAGTCTCAGCTGCTCCATAATATCAGATAAGGTAGGCGGCTCAGAAGTAGATGGTACATCATAACTCGTAGTAGGAATATCAGTACTCCTATGCTCAGCTCTAGCTCCCACATGAGACTGATAAGTATGAATAATATTCTTTGTAATAAGTCTCAATGGTATAGCCACTTTCTCATAACTACTAAACTCCACTCCAAACTGAACATACAAGGCATGGATGTCCTAATCCTCCAGTCGTCTCACCTTTCGCAATCATCTGAATATTCTTGTAAATAATAGATCCAATATCAATCTTTTTCATCTTCTGTATACAGTAGTTCAGAATCGCTCTATCTCTAGTAACTTCACTGTGGTGATAAGATAGTAATAGCCTTGCAGAAATGAAATAATGACAGACCTTTAAAGCAACATTCAAAGTGGAGGCGGGAAATTTATCAATTGTTTTTTACTTAGTTTTCATTCTCCTCGTCCGTCAGTCATAAAAGCAATAACTTCTCTCGTATTCTCCCTTTCAGTGTCAAAGTTTTCGTACTCACACACGAATGGTTCTCGAGTCTGATAGAAAGCATTGATGCGTTGAGGAGTAAACTCAACCATCTTTCCTCTAACAATCACATACTCAGTCTTAGTCCAGGGTTAATTCGAACAGAATTCTCAAACAACTCCCATAATAGCATTCGCAGTGAAATAACAAAATCTTTCCCAGTTTTATTCTGCAATTAATTGTTCTACAAATCCGTCAGGACTATCAAAAGCTATATCCTGGATACACTTCTTGTTGTGAAGCATAGAGTTATAGTGAAATTGGGCTTTGATATTGACGAATCTCTCCTCATCAAAATCCAATTTCCTCTTCCCCCTTGGAGCCATGTGAATTTCTAAAATTTGCAAGAAAATTCCAATAAATTCCAAATTCACAATGTATCAACTCCAAACACTATCTCAAATAAGTAAGAGCAAATTTCATAATGGAAATCTCAAAATCTCTTTAAAACTCCAAAAATTCCACCATAAGCAATGTGAGAGATTTCCATGGTGAAAATCTAAAAATTTTAACTTAAAGTGAAGCTCTTACCCAGAGAAGTGCAAATCCAGTGTCGAAAAGACTTGAAAACTCCTTAAATCCGGGATCTAGCAAGGCCTAGATCTTCAAAATCATGAAAATGGAGGAAGAAGATGAAGGAAATGGAAAATTTTGTGGGTCCGAGGGCAAAAATCGTGAAATCGAGGGTTTAAGACCTATTTCTGGGTTCGGTCGCCGGCGGTGCTCGATAGGGTGCCGGCGGTGCTCTAGTTAAATATAGTCGCCAAACTCTCTGGATTCTGGCGCCAGTGGCGCCAGTCCAAAATATTTTCTGGGTCTGAAAATTTTTTCGTAATTTCGATCGTTTCGACATCCACAATGATTTTTAACACTTCCATAAGCATTTACATCATCCCATAAGGAATAACTAGCACATTTCTTCACACAAACAATACACAATAATCTTATACAATAATCTTATATATATAAACTCTAAGTTACATCAAACACACCAAATAAGTTCATTCAAACCAACTTTTCTTAGATATTTAGTGCAGCAAGTACAGTATGGTAGGCAAGCACTAATATCTAAGCACACAATAAAAGCAAGCACATCCAAATCCAAGTTCAAAGCAAAGCAAATACTACACAAACCAAACATAACTAAGCAAAGCAATCTAAACACACAACATACATAAGTAGAATCCATCAAATTACTCCATGTCAGTTTCAGAACTGTCCTCCCCTCTAATGCTCAAATTGATTGTTGATGCACAAACAAGTTATAGAATGGACGAAATGGAAATTCGTCAGATGATCCTTCAGCAATCACCACATTCTTCTTCATCAGATTGATCAATCCCATCTCAATTCGACCAGTGTAATCGAACTGCACTTTCATTCTCCAATCTATATGATCGAACAAATCAGAAATGTTATTGATTGCGTTCATAACATTTCATACCTCTTTCTCCAATTGCTTGATCCTCTGCAATATAATTCGGGAACCTTTAGGAAAGTAGGGTTGAATTGGCTGTGAAGTCTGCGTCGGTTGATCAGTAAGTAGATTCATGTCATCCTCATCTCCAACTGTCTGGTAGTCGTAGAGATTGGTTGGATCAATAGGCCATTATGGAAGAATAACATTTTCCTAACCCAACTTTCATATGGAACCTGTGACTGACTACATAACACGAATATGGTGGACGGGTATCTAAGCCTATATTTAGATCCATGCACAATTAATCCAAGTACTGATTTCACAATAAGATTACCAATGTCAACCGACCTTCCAGTTTGAATGCAAAAATTTAAAATGGCGCTTTCCTTGGTCACCTTGCTTATCTTCAACATCGGAAGCAATTTTCCCGAAATGAAGTAATGCCACTGCTTCGATATTGGATTAAGGATGCAGATGGGAAACTAATATATCCATTCTCCCTGATTTCCCATTCCTCATTCTCATCCGTCAAATATCGATACACATCATTCATATTATCCTTCGTAGCATTTAAATTAGAATAATGGCAAATAGGAGCTTGGTTGATCCTGTGAAGATTCACATAGAATTGTTTCGCGACAGGAACAAAAACGGTGGTGGTAGTGAAACAAAGGACTTCCCAACATCTCTCCTTAATAATTTCTTCAGTTCTAGTTGTAGGACTATCCATACCTCGATTTATGAAGCCCCTTTCCTTGATAATCCGACTTTTCATCATCACTTTGTTGAACAAATGCTGCGTTTCGAAACTTATGAACTTCCTTCTATTGCAAATGCGAGATCAAGAGGTTTAAATGGCATATGAATCCATAGGAATTGAATTGGTATTGGTGGTTTTTGTTTTTCTAGAGTTAAGAAGTCAAAAATGATGTTTGGGGAGTTATAAGGATGAAGATCTGTTGACCTCATTTTTGATGAGGTCTTTTCTCTTCTCTCTTCTTAGTACTTAGGATCTAGCCTTAGGCTTTCCCTTTGACTATCTTAGAGGACTAGAAATGGAACCCACCACTTAGAAATTCAAACACCTCTTAACTCCCTGCAAACCTCATAAGTTTGATTGTAAACCCCTAAGTCACTTGTGGAGATTTAAAGGATGAGTTCCCTATAGAACTCTTTGGCCTTAGGACTACCCTGGGTGGCCTAGTCTGGTGAGGGTTGACCTGCACACATTACACTTTCACACACATTCCAAATCCTAAAACCATTCATACCTAGCTTGACTTCATGACTCATGTAGGTAATTCATATGGATGGACCTTAACCCCTAGGCCCTTGGCTAAGAGGGTTCGAAACAACATAGTGAATGCCTCAAATGAGTCCTCTCATGGCTCTTATGGGCTTTATATGGCTTCATGGCTCAACCAAAGTGATTCCATTCTACTCAAACTTGATCAATATTCACTTTTATAAAATTTCAATTTTTTACCCCCGGGACCCTACGCCCACCAAACCTACCAAATGACCTTAAAACTACCCAAAATTTGCAAAATCACCTAAATTACCCAAAATTCCTCAAAATGAATCCTAAACATTTCCCACCATTCAAATTGATCATCCTTAGCCAAATATACCAAAATTTCCAAAAATACCCCCCAATGCCCTCCAAATACCCAAAATACCCTTATGACCCAAAAATTCCAAAAATTCAGAAAATTCCCAGAAAATACCAAAAAATCCCAAATATTCCCAATTTCATTTTATTCAACTACACCATAAGCTAATTTTGTCAATTTAGCCCACTTTTACCAAAATCCCCAATTTGACCCATTTTTAACCTAAATGGACCCAATGTCAAACCAAATCAATCCAATTGATCCTAATTTTGATCCAATTCAGTCTTAAACTTTCGTTCAATATCACCAATAACAATCTAGGCCAAATCTAAGTCCAATTTGATTGACATTTGGATCCAATTTCAATTTGAAGCTTAAAACCCAATTTTGGCCCATAACCTAAACTTAACCCAAACTACCCAAGTCAACCCCAACTTGCCCCAAACCTTTTCTAGAACTTCCCTAACATCCACACAAATAAAACAATAACTTGATTTGCCCCAAATTTGAACCTAAACTCCACCCAAACCTAACCCAAACCAAAAATCCCCAATTTTGGCCTAAACCCGCCATGAACCCAAATGAGCCCAAATACCAAAATCAAAGCCCAACCAAAGTTGAAAACTCTTTTTAACACTTCCATAAACATTTCTCAACATTAATTTTACATCAAATCTAACATTAGCCCAAGTTAGCCCAATTTGACCCACTTTGGCCCCTTTACCAAAAAAGTCCCAAGTCAAACCCAATTCAACTCCAAATCACCTCAAATTTGTTTCAAATCACTCATGACACATCCCTAAACTAAACCCAACCTTTGTTTGGCCCAATACTTCACAAATTTTCCATCACCAATTTGTTTTCAAACCTAAAGGCCCACTTTCTTAACCATTCTAAAAGCCCATTTTCACCAAATCCAAAAGCCCAAAAATCCATTACCAAGCCCACATGAAACCTTTTCTTCATCATTCCTTTGATAATACTATTTGACCAAAGTTTTAAATCATCATGAAATCAACCCATTTGTAGCATCATGACAAATCCCATCAAAAGAATCCAAAGTTTTCAAAATTCCAACTAACCCACTTTCATGTAAATGAGCCAAGCCATATGTAAGCCATGAGGAGCCATAGACTTGTCATCACTCCCTAAATGGCAAAAGGGGGAGATCCTTTAAGCACTCCCTAAAAGTCATTAACCCATTACATGATTCCCCTTAACCTAAATTTAATTTAAATAATCCTTGATGGGGACTTCACCACACATGTGAGGTCGACCCAACTGATCCCCTTCGACCCAAATCAAGTCATGGGGGGGTGAACCTAACCCAAATCCATAGGTTGACCCATTTGGACCCAAAATCACCCCTCTCCCCATGCCAATTAAATCCAATCCTTTACACATGTCCAAAGGCAATTGACTACACCAAACCCAAGCCTTGACTCCCCTGAGTCAGATGGTGACCTGACTCTGGCCGGCCAGCCACCAGGCCCCGAAAAACGCCATGGCCGAGGAACTTCGAATGAGCCAAATTTCACCTGCTGAGCTGTCCCACTCCAATTGGCCACAACAGCTCTTCATCTCCTCCCCTAGGCAGCTGATCCCAGCCATCAATTGCCCCTGGGAAGCCTGGCCATGGCTATTTAAACCAGCCACCCGCTCTTGGCCAAAAGGTTGGCTGAAATCAACCTTCATAGAATCCCTCCAAACTCCTCACAGAGCTTCCCCTAGCCAAGAGCAATCCATCCCCACTGTTCTCCTTCCCTAAATCCCATTGGTTGAGCTTAATTTTGGAGCTCAATTCTCAGGCCAGAACAGGACATCTCTCAAACATCCACCAAAATCAAATTAAACTCACCCACCTACACAGGACCAAGAGAAGGAGCTCCCCAGTGAATACCCCCTCTCCAGGCCACCAAATTGCTCTAGCTTCCAAAGTCTGAAATCGGGCCTGGTCACTTTCATACATAGACCTTTCACCAGGGCCAGAGGCTTCATCTCTAGGCTCCTCCAGCTCCAACGAACGTGCCGAGTACATTCAGTTGAGGCCTCGCCTCCTGAACAAAGGTATGGAGGCTTCTCTTTAATCCGAGCTTCCAGCAATTCTCCATTTCATTTGAGTTAATTTCATAGCATGTAAACCATATGGATGTGTTCATCTCTTCAAGACGAATCCACAGAGTATAATAACACAAAAATCCATTGAGAAAGGAGGGAGATATTAGGGTTTGAGTGTGGACAGTCGCGGGTGCACACCAGTCAGAGATGACGACCAGCCACCATTGGATCAAGCGTGTATCGACTGGACGGCTCAGATTGCGTCGGACCAGGGAACGATACGTGAACTGCGGGCCGCGTGGCGCTGAGTCGGATGGCGGCGGTGAATGGGAGCGCGCCGCGTGGAGCTTTCGGAGATGCTAAGGTTGCTGTGGCACTGAGTCGGATAAGCAGGAAAATATGGAATTTATGATTTAATTAAATGCCTGAAACTTAGAAAATCCATATCATTGTGTAGAAAAATCACAAAAACAAAATAAAAATACCCTCTTGCTCAGTGAACAGAGTAGAATAATATGGAAAAAGAATTAAGTTAATTTGATGAGTTTTTTATTTTTAATTAATAATTTACTCAATTCATTATTTTAATTCTCCATTTACATAGACAATTCACCATGACATGAGACCATAGAGCTTTTGAAGCCTCTGATCTTGGGAACATTCCCTGAATTTTTCAAGGTCAGAGGCCATCTCTATGGCAAGTTATGTATTTTTCAAATTTATGTCACTATTTTTGGTATTTTAATTCCATTAATTAGCATATTGCTTAGAAAATTCTAGGAAAGTTTGGGGAAGTTTCTTAGGACCAGAAGACCCTAGGATAATTATGTTTTGAGTTAATTAATTAAGAATAACCCTAATTGGCCTAATTACTCAAAACTAAAATTTAATTAATTAGGGTTAACCACACATCAAAAGAACTTGAAAATAATTCTCCACTGATCTTTAGGATCAGAGGGACCTCACATAAAAATTTGAAATCAATTGGAAATGTTTAACCCCACTTAATGGATTAATTAGGTCATATGAGTAAAATTATACTTTAAAAATTCATAACTCCAAAAATACATTTTAAAGATTCACCAAATTAGTTTTGGGACTTCTCTGGTAATAGAGGAGTCTATGAAAATTAAAATTTGAATTTTCTAAAAATTTTCATTTTTAATCATATTTTTAATATTTTAATAATTAAAAAATCATTAAAAAAAATATTAAAAATCATAAAAATGTCATATTTTGACTCCTAATCACTTAAGAACAAACCAAATATTTTTCTCAAACCTCAAAGTAAATATATTGAATTTTAAAACCTTAAGACAATTTTTGAATTAAGAAATGAATTTTCAAACATTTTCACTAAATTAATTCTAATAAATCAAAGAAAAATCAGAAAATTATAAAATTTATTTCTCTGGACTCCTTGAGGTTAGAGAAATTTAAGAAAAATATAAAATCCATTTTTCAACTTTAATTTTATTTTATAATTCATTAATACTCCAAAACTCAAAATAATTATAATAAATAAAATATAATTCAAAAAATCACCTAAGTTGGTCCAAGTGGTCCTCTGGTCATTAGGAACATCCCATAATTTTCTTAAGGACATAAACCTTACCTTGGTCATGTTGTTGAATTTCTATTTAAAATCCCTATTTTCTATTAAAATAAATATATAAATTAAATTAAAAACAGAAAAATCACATTTTCTTCTCTAATGTCTTAATTGACATGTGATTGAAGTGACATAAAAAAAATTTCAAGCTCATTTGAGCTCAATTTGATAAGTTATGAAATAATTAAGCTTAAAAGGGCATATTAATAATTAAGAATTTTAACCCCTAATTAAAACTTTAGGTTTGATCAAAATGGGGGGTAAAATATTTGATCTTAATTCTTTCTTAGATGATTGAAACTTTGGAAAATAAAAGGGTAGGAACTCATTGATCACTTTTAATAAACCAAAAAAAATGAAACCTTAATTAATTAAATAATTTGAATTTTGGAAGAATAATTAAAAATTTTGGATTATTAAAATGGAGATATAATTTAAAGAGACTATAATCACTTAAACTAAAATCCCCAAATGAATCACTTTAATTATATTTAACTCTTAATTAAAAACTTAAGATGATAATTGAAATTAATAAATTAATAATAAAGAAAAGGTAACCCTTAATTAAATTAAAACTTAAAACATTAAATAACTTGATAATTAAATTGAAATAAATTTAAAACATTAAAAAAAATTAATTTCAAAAATCACTTGAAAGTAAATTTAAAACAAACCTGAAACATCAAAAATCAATTTAAAAAAATAATTCTTAATTAAAAAATCAAACCAATTAAAAGTTAATCTAGAATATTGCAATTAAATTAAAATTAAATCATTAAAGTCTAAATTAAATAATTTAAACTCCTCTTTCAATTCAAATAGTTTAAAACACTTAAGAATAAAACAACTTGAACACTATTCCAAACTTAAATTTATTAAAATTTTATAACTAAATTAAATCACCTTAAAACATTAATTCTAATTTTAAGTCGTTGAAATTCTTAATAAATTGATTTGCCCCTAAAGACTTTTATCATTATAACTCTTAAATGGAGCATCAAGTGAGGTGTCACTTCATTCATGGGATAATTAAATGTCCTAAGTTCACTGAGCAAGAGTTAAAACTTAACTAAAAAATTTCTGGATGATTGATTCATCTCTACAATAAAAATTCATTTAGACTCGAAATAATCTCAGAAGTTTTGAAAAGATGTTTAGAACCCGTTCTAAGCACTTCCTCAATACTATGAGGTGTTTTAAGAAGAATAATTGAACTTAATTGTTATTGGGTGAAGAAAATCATCCACAAAATAGAAAGAACTTAGACGTCATAGGAACTGACTAGCAGTAGGATTAGGATCTTAGTAGACAACCAAAACCTTTCCCTTAGCTTTACCTAGGTACTTGTTGCAAATATTTAAATGTTCTAACATGTATTTGAAGTGCAGCTTGGAATGACGAGAAGACCCTTCATGTAAGCTTTTACTTTATTGCAATTTACTTTATTGCAACTTATTTACCTACACTGCGCTTTACTTTTCTTGCATGATAAACAGGATTGTTGCATGAAAACTGAAACCTTTAGAATAGCCACAAAACTGAAACCAAAACTAAATTAAAAGTCACACAAGATAAAATTCACCACCACAACATCTAAAATATAAAAAACTCAAAATTTAATCACACACACAACAACAAAACTACAACTACAACTAAATTAAAGCGTCTCGTTGGATGATCGGGAATACCTCAGATGATGTAACCCACGTGTTTCTAGCAGGATTTCCCATGATCTAAATGAAAGTGTGGAACTCATTCAGTTGAGTTTAGCAAATTCATCTGGACTAAGTGAATTCGATGAAAATAACGGTGCCGGGATGACAGAACTGTGGGATCTTAATCGGTTCTGTTTAATCAACTTTAAGATTTTTTTTAATTAAAACACTAAAGACATTTGGACTTTAAGATTTCTCTAAACCAAGACACTTTTCTCATCCCCTGATTTTCACCTTCTAAAACTAAACCTCTTCAACAACAAGGAGCTTGGAGCATAGTGGGCAGCACGGCCATCGTCATCAGCAAAACCTGAGTCTACTTCAGCAAAACCTTTCTTAGAATTAAATAACAAAGCCATAGGACTTCGAGGTATTTTCCTTGTGCAACATAAATCCTCAACTCTTCGTTAGGCATTTGCATAATCATATTATGCGAATTAAGCCCTAACCGGTCTTAGGACTCCGAGGTAGTTGTTTGGTACGACATAAACCTCACATCTTCGAGGCTATTTGTATGATTGTGTCATACGAATATAAGTCCTAATTAATTAAAATTGGCAGGATTGAAACATTAAACATACTCTTAAATTGAAGCAAAACAATAGGATAGTTTGGGAAGTTGCCAAGATTCTTCTCGGATCCTCATCTTCTCCTACTTCTCTTCCTTTGGACTCCTAAAATTAACTGTTCCAAATTTGATACATTCCCTATTGAAATCTCCAAAATTCATACCTTTGAAAACCTTAAACTTTGAAAATCTTGGGAGCAAAACCACTGATCATTATCGAGAGTTTTCTTAAGTGTTTCCCTTCATTTAAGATGTACTTATCTATAAAGGCTTGCCCTTATAGGGAACTTTAAGAACCCAGGTAATATAAACCCTGTTTAATTTCTTTATATTAAACAAGGGAACTTGTCGGCTCATAAAAATTGGTTCGCAGACCAAACGGATGTCACAAATCTTCTAGTTTATTTAACCGAGCCCCATCATCAAGCAGTGCATCTATTCTTCGGGATAGATACACGGTTTGTGGTGTGGTGCTCGTTTATATAAACTATTTGGGATGTGAGATCGGTTTGATTTCAAATCCTAAAATTTTTAAACTTAAAAATTATTTTCAAAACCAAATGCTACTTTCAAGTTATATATAATTATAAATTAAACACACAACCTAAAAATAATGCCGACAATTTCTGGCCACTCCACTGGGGACTGGTTCCTCTCTCCATTTTAATCAGATGGTTTTGCTTTCATAAATCGGTAGTGTATCCATGTCCCTAGTGGAGCAAACTACCATTCTTTCCATTGGCATACCACGTTCATTTCTATCTTGAACGGGTATAGCCAACTTCTCTCGGATTTAGGAGCCACTGTTTAGACACCCCTAAACAGAGAGGTTCTGAAATCCTTTTACCTTTTTTCTGAGGTGGGGTAGACCCTCAATAGGTGTTAGCTTAGGAGCGGTCCCTCAGGTTGAGAAGTTTTGCGAGACTCTCTCTTCCTTTTCAATACTGAATCAGGTCCTTTACCTTTTCTATAACCTTCCTCTTTTATTTGTTTTGATCCTAACAAACAAATCTCCTAACAAACGACTCTTTTAATAAATGAATTCTCTTAGAAATCATAAATACACTAAGATAAACGAAAATGTGTTCGAACTCTTTCTTTTTCGTCCTAAGTTTTGCGATAAAGGGAAGCATAATTCGGGACTGATGTTCGGAATCTGCCCTGCAGAAAATGACTGCCCCAAAGTTAATCTTCTCCTTCACCAATGGACTGGACTTGGCTGTCTACAAGGATGAGCTGCCTGACAATGGGATCATCCGTTTCGGACAAGGATTCAGTAATATGGATGTTAAGTTCGCTGACGTCACTCTCTTCACACTAATGGACAAAGTGCCGAACCGAGAAACACCGCGAGCGAGTTCAACCTCGAAGTCGACTCAAGAATTCCCTCCCCGCAAAGGGTTCCACGTGAAAGAAGTACTGCTATTCGTAACAGGACTTTTGTCTCCACCCCCACCGGTCTAGTCATCTCTGCACCTACCCCGGCTTCTGCCAAACTGAAGGGGAAGGAAATACAAGTCTGTGATGGGTCCAATTCAAGTGTTGCACCCCTAACTCGATCTCAAAGGAGAAATAGAAGCAGAAAGATAGCCAGGATTGAGAAAGCCAAGGCCGCTGAAGTTGCTTTCCTAGAAGAGATCCCTGAACTGCCTGAGTATATACCTCTGTTGGAAGGAAGTAGGTTTCACCCCCTCTCTGCTGCATCGGATGAAGAAGACATCTGAAGGATTGTCGCTACATTACCTCAACCTGCATATTATTGTAACTACAAAAGAAAAAGGGTTAAGACTACGCCATTTGCTCGGCTACAAGCTGTGATAGAAAAATTGGCAAAGAAAGAAAGATGCGCCGTGTCAGAAATCCTAAGAAGAATGAGACGAGGCCAGCTAGATCCCGCCTCGGACCGCGAGTAGAGCCTGTCACTGCCGTAGAGAAACCAAGGAAGAGAATGAGAGCTAGTTCACCTGTTGTTGTATCGGGCCATCATATTAGGGAGGACACCACCTACCAGCATATAGCTGATAGACCGTCTGGTCCTAGGACTTCTACTGCAAGAAGAATGGTGTGGCGACCTATTATTACCGAGCCGAGACTAACACAACGTCCTGACAAGAAAAGCCTCGCTAAAGAGCCTGAATCAGAAGAAAGTGCTACTGCAATAAAAGAAACTCCTGAAAAATAAGTTCAACAGACATCACATGACAACCGCCATCACATGACAACCGTGAGACCGTCTGGAAGAGACCCCTCAAGGATGCTATAGGAAAGCTAAGGACGCATATCCGACGGTTGGCGAAAGAAAGAGGAGAAAAGTTGGAAAATGAAGTTGATTCATCAGAGTTCAGGGATGAGGAGTATGCCGAGATCAATATGGTTGAGACACGAGAATCATCAGCTTCGCAAGGTGCTCCGGCAGCTGCGGAAAGAGATGAACCGGAAGTGATGAGAGCACAGCTTCGGGAAAGAGATGACACAATTTCCTAGATGGCAAAGAGGATGGAAGAGATGGGCTGCACGCTTAGCCACTCTCCGCAGTCGGTACAACCTCAGAAAGAAACACCCCCAGAGATCATCCATATTGCAGATGGAGGAAAAGAGATCACATCCGTCAATGGAGATGAGCGACCAAAGAAGGATTCTACATAGAATATGATTCCCAAAAAGGACATTAAAAACATGGTAGAACAGCAAGTGCGAGAAGCCTTAGCACAATCTAAGAATGGAGCATCTATTCATACGGGTAAACCTAACCCCGAAGAGTTTGATGCAGTCCAATACCCGAAAGGCTTCGTACCACTTTTGTTTAAGACTTTTGATGGAACGAGAAACCCCCGGTAGTATGTCGTACATTTTCGTGCTAGTTGCTGTAATGCCGGTGGGAGTGTCATTTTACTCTTCCGTCAGTTCGTCAGCAGTTTGTCAGGGATCGCCTTCGACTGGGACGCAGAATTACCAAATGGTTCAGTTAAGACATTTGCAGAATTGGAAAACCTTTTCGTTAAGTGGTTTGTCGGGGCTCGACACCACATCACCATCGGTGATCTAGTGGTGGAGCACTAGAAACCGAACGAGACTTTAGTGCATTACATACTTCGATGGAGGAACTTAAGCATGAAGTGTTAACCACAGCTTCAAGAACAACATGCAGTCGGCATCTTGTTTAAGAGTATCCATGGCCCGATAGCACTTCTCCTTGAAGGATTTACAATCAAGACTTTCGAGAAGTTGCTTAGCAAGGCCGAGAGCTTGCAAGAAGAGGCAAAGCAGTTAAGTTTCGTGGACAAGAACGATAAGCAGAAGCCCGTAAAAGCATTTGAAAAGAAATCTGGAATTGTCGCTACAGTAGATAAGGGCAAGCAGCCAGTTCAGATACAGCCAGAGCGGCCACAGCCTAGTTATCAACCATCACAATGAACATACGAACAACCGCAATAGATCTATCAACAACCTCAGCAGGGTTATCAACAGCCTCGACCGAGCTATCAGTCACCTCAGCATTATGAACAATCGCCTCGTCCACAGCATACCCTAAAAGATTTTCTGAATAAGGAATATCCATTCAAAACTGAAGCAGTAGCGAAGATGTTCCGTAGT
Source organism: Papilionanthe hookeriana x Papilionanthe teres (assembly GCA_022702705.1). Lineage (NCBI taxonomy): Eukaryota > Viridiplantae > Streptophyta > Magnoliopsida > Asparagales > Orchidaceae > Papilionanthe > Papilionanthe hookeriana x Papilionanthe teres. The sequence goes on along the minus strand of CM040431.1, from coordinate 1,889,459 downwards.
TTAATGAAGACACCAGACTTTAAGCTGCCGGAGCCCAAGAGGCTGAAAGAAGTCAACAAGAAAGATCATCCAAACTATTGCCCTTACCACCGAATGCTCGGACACAAGATAGAAGATTGCATCACTTTCAAGAGTTGGCTTGATGATAATCTCCGGAAAGGGAACATAACGATCTCAAAGGAATACATGAAGGAACCCCAAAACAGAGGTTCCGTCAATGTCATCTCGACGGATCTTATTGTTCTAATAAACCCGTATACGACCGATGATGGATGGAGTACCGTCTGGACAAAGTCTTCAAAAAAAATTTTGGATCACATCCAGACCGCTTCGGTGCGCGCTTCAACTCAAAGTTTGAAACCTACCGAGCTGGTGCTATCGCTTGCGATCGAAGAACCGCCCCAGAAGGAGGAGAAGATCATAGTATAGAAGAAGATCGAGGCTTCGAAGGGTAGACTAGGGGCTGCTTATCCTAGGATGGTTGTTTTCTATTCGGGGGAGAAATCCCTCAAACTTCTGACTTTATATGATTATTTGCTCGCCCCGGCGGGATCTTATAATGATAAGAGTTATGGCGTTGGCTACATTTTAACTATTTCTAACAATTATGTAACTAGCGACAACCGACTTAATTCGGATCTCGATTCCAATACAAATAATGATTCTTAAATCATACACAACCACGATAACCACGATGAAGAAGATGTTCACAAAGGAGGCTACGAAAGCTCAACAAGCAATGAGTCCATTTGTGAATTTCGAGGAGCTCCAATCACGATAGAATTAGATTTATCGGATTTTGAAGGAACTCCAGAAGAGCCAGTCGTTCTAATTCAAGGGGAAACATTAGTAGATCCAGAACCAGACTCAGAATAAGTAACTGAAGTCAACCTAAGAAGCGGAAAAGTTCTACCTCCGAGAATGGGTTCAAAGGATAAAGGAAAGTAGGTGGTTGATCAGGAGGAGCCAACCATAACAGAGGAATTGCCCATTCGGGAAGAAACCGAGGAGCATGGTAATAAAGTGGACTATAACGTGCTAGCCCATGCTAGGAAGCTACCAGCCAAACTGAGCATATACGAAGCTCTGATCCTGTCAAAGGAGATGAGGGAAGCTCTGATCAAGGCTCTATTTGATCTAGAGATTTGTTTAGCTCAAATGGCCGGCAATTCCTTCGACGAGGTTTGCTCGTTAAAGAACAGCGAGGTGCTACCTTCACGGATAATGATCTATTGCTGGGAACAGCTGATCACAACTAACAGTTGTACTTTTCAGTCACTGATCCATGAAAAAAATACCTATTTTTATGCCTTGATTTTTATCAATTTCTAAGGTTATTATGCTTTAATGAAAGGTATTTTTGTGTTTTTGGATGTAGGTGATGTAAAAAAGTTCAAAAAAGGAAAAAGGGTGAAAAAGGAGCAAAAAGGAGCAAAAATGGAGAAAAATACAAGAATTATCAAAAATATGGCCTGGCGCCTAGGCAACAGAAGTTGGCGCCTACGCGCCAGACTCAATACAGAAACTGTTAAGTTTTTTATGACTTTTGGACGGTTATTTTGACGGAGTAAGCGGTTATTGGACATTCTAGAAGACTGCCAGTTGTTCCTTGATAATAGGACATGTGATACATTGCATTTGGACGCTCCAAAACGGTTTTAATCGCGAAGAGGTGCGAGCCAAAGTGAAGAGGTGCGAAGAACTGGACGCGGTGTCCGGCCCCTAGGCGCCAGACAGACCTTCTAGAAGATTCATTGAATGTGGACATGTTTTGAAGAGGTGCCTCAAGGCAACCCTTAAAGCCTATAAATAGGAGTCCACTCCTTCAGAAAAACATGCCCCCATTGTAACCCTTATCTCTTAGCCACTTTAGGATCTCTCATCCTTAGAGAGAGAAATAGAGAGAGAAATTTAGGGCCACTTTTATTTAGTTTAGTGAGTTTAATTTCAAGTTGTTGCATCTGGAGTTCATTACTCTGTGGAGTCAGTAGGAATCGAAGATCCGTAGAAGGAATATTTGAGATAAGTATTTTATTTTTGATTCAAAATTTATTTTTTATGTTTTGTTGTTTATATTCAATGTGTTCTGAGTAGTTAGTTTACTTTCTTCCTTCAATTATGAAAAGATAAATAAGATAATATAAAATTTGATGGAGAATTGAAAATCAAAATATTTTCAAAACATTGTGATGATATTAATACCTGATCTTACTTTACTTTTTAAATTGGCCATTTAAATTGTTAAAGCCTGTTGAAGAGTTTTGAGACCTAGAAGGAGAAGAACTCTTAACTTGTAGATGTCACATGAATCCTTGGGAAGTCGAAGGCCATGCGTGGGCTATTTAAGGTGAAGTGCAAATAAATAGGAAGATAAGATTTAAAGGGCGTAGAATTGATAATTTTTTAGAGTGACAGACTAAATTCTTATAATTTGATTTATAGATAAGCAAAGGGTCACTAGTAGGGCCGATCATAGCCACCCTTGGACATCTAGTAGTGTGAGCCTAGATTAACCCATTCTACTAACAATACATCCGGACTCGATCCGTAGATTAGCCAATGTTCTTTGTGCCTGGATCAAAGGGTAAAGAATAGGAATGCTTCTATTTGGCACAATACCATAATATAGATTCTCCAATGAATATTAAATTATCTTAAAAATCTTGGATTAATTGAAAGGAAGAAAGTTGTTTGTTTTATATTATTTTCACAAAATCATTTTCTTATTTTTGTTTTCTTTATCTGCATCTAGTAAATTCAAAGTAATTTATAGTTAGATTAAAATACAAAAAATTTTGAAATACAATATTTAAAAATTTATGACCATTTTTCCCCGTGGGATCGATACTGGGGTCTTTGTTTCAAAGCCCTTTATTAGTTGAAACGATACTTATACTTGCGTAGTACCCAAAAAGTATATAAAATATTTTCCTTTAAAATTATATTTTGCTATATAAACATTTTTTTTAAAAAGTATTGATCACTAACGGCCTAGCATTCAGTAGCAATCAAGTTTTATTTAATGCTGTTGCCATAAATTAAAATTTGGTACACATCTATATAGCAAGTTATTCCGGGTCAAGTGTTTCGCGCCTTTGCCAGAAATTAATTCAAAAATACAAAAATTGGGTCAGTCACTATTGGAAAGTTTACGCTCTCCAGAGTGTTGGTTGATCCAGGAGCATCAATCAACATAATGAATCTTCGGACGCTAGCATATTTGGAAATTGATGCTCTTGAACTTGAAGCAGACAAGATGTTATTGAGAGGGTTCAATCAGAAAGGAGAAAGAGCTTTGGGATCGATAACACTATTATTGAAGACCGGTGACTTACCAAAGACAACCACAAAATTCCATATAATTGATTCTGAGACATCGTTCAACGCTCTACTGGTTCGGCCATGGATCCATGAAAACCGGCTGGTACCGTCGTCTCTGCACCAGTGCATAAAATATTATGAAGGAGGAGAACATTGTATTAAAGGTGGCTTGCAACCATTCTCCGTACACGAGATTGGAATTCATGAAGATGCAGCCTATTACGCGCCTCCGAAGAAAAGAATCTTCCCCAGAAATGTCATACCAAATGAAGCAAAAGAAGTGCAAGACGATGAAGAGCCTGAAATTCTAGTCCAACAGTTACTCACCACTCCCTTATGGTGAGATGTGAAGGTTTCTCCAGAACTCGCACCCGAGGTCGAGGCCGGGGACGAGGTTGTATAAGAGACGTTGGAACAGTTGGACAGAAGAAACCAGTGATCGACGTTGATTGGGAGAACAGTTCCGAAGAAGAAGAAATCAAGAAAGAAGCAGCGACGATAAGTCAGAAGAAACCCCAGTTCAAGATCTCTCTCGAAGATGAAAAGAATGAAGAATATAAATTAATGTACGAGAAGATTAACCACTATGTACATACTATGACCCTAACCCCGATCCACCCTAATAAGGTTGAGGGTATGATGGTCAAGGAAGTGCATGGTGGTGGTACTAAACCAATCAAGTTTTACCATGATGCTTCTTCTTACAAAACTGAAAATGATGTACAGTTTGAAGATATTGCTTCATCTGAACTAATGGAACTGCCTTTTGAGTGGTACTCTCCCTGTGTTCAAAATTTAATTCAACATGATGTCTTACCTCGACGATGGACAAAAGGTCAATCACAACATTTTGAAAAATTATGGAATGTCAGCCAACCTCCCAATTCAAAACATGGTCTCAGATTCAGCACGGTAGGATCAGTTGATGATACGGGATTTTGCTTGGTTGTCACTTGCGAGCCTAATGAAGACTGCTTGGAAGTTTCAGAAGATCTTGAAGATCTACCAATAGACGAGTTAATGGAAGTTAACTTAGGTACTAGCGAAGAGCCTAGGCCGACCTTTGTTAGCTCCGTACTCAATAAATAAGACTCCAAAAACATAATCAAGCTATTAATGGAGTTCAAAGACTGTTTTGCTTGGAGTTACGAAGAAATGCTAGGATTAGCTCCAGAGGTTGCAGTTCACAGGCTAGGAGTGGATCACACTGCTCTTCAAGTCAGACAAGCTCCGAGAAGAATGCGTCTAGAGATTGAACAACAAGTAATAACTGAAGTTAAGAAGCTAATAGATGCTCAATTTGTCCATGAAGAGCAATACCCGACTTGGTTAGCCAATATGGTACCAGTCAAAAAGAAGAATGGTAAGATCAGAATCTGTGTGGATTTCAGAGATTTGAATAAAGGATGTCCAAAGGATGAATTCCCGCTACCAATTCCAGAATTAATGATCGACATCGGTTCAACACATGAAATCTTTTCTTTCATGCATGGTTCTTTGGGATACAACCAGATAAAGATGGCACCAGAAGATGAAAAGCTCACAGCCTTTAGAACACTAATTGGAGTGTACTACTACACAGTGATGCCATTTGGATTGAAGAACGCAGGAGTAACCTACCAAAGAGCAATGACGAGGATTTTTGATGATCTCATTCACAACCAAGTCGAGTGTTACGTGGATGATGTGGTCATCAAGAGCAAATTAAAGGAAGATCACTTGTATGATTTGAGAATTGTTTTCGAGCGATTAAGACAATTTAACCTTAAGATGAATCCCCTGAAAATGCTCCTTCGGTGTCACCTCTGGGAAATTCTTAGGATTTGTCATCCGACATCATGGAATTGAAATAGATCTGGAGAAGATTAAAGTTATCTTAGAAATGCCACCTCCTAAAACCTTGAAACAACAACGGTCCTTTCAAGGGAAACTGGCATATCTTCGACGCTTTATCTCGAATTTGTCAGGAAGGTGTCAGCCATTTTCTGCTTTAGTTAAGAAGGATGCCAAGTTTACTTGGGACTCCAAATGTCAACATGCCTTTGATGACATCAAACAATACCTAATGACACCTCTTGTCTTAGCAGCCTCAGTCTCGGGACGATCGTTGATACTTTATACCGCGTCTTTAGACGACTCTCTCGGAACCCTATTAGCCCAGGTCAATGATGAGGGAAAAGAAAACGCGCTCTATTACCTAAGCCGTCGTCTAATTCCAATGGAAGTAAAGTATCCTCCTATTGAGAATCACAGTTTGGCCCAGATCTTCACCGCACAGAAGCTCAGGCACTACATGCTTTCTCATAAGGTCAACCTTATTTCGAAGTTTAATCCGTTACAATATTTGATGACCCGTCTGACACTTTTCGGCAGACTTTCTAGGTGGTCAATGATACTATTGCAATTCGATATAACTTTCATTCCTCTTCATGTCGTAAAGGGACAAGTCCTGGCAGACTTCCTTGCAGCACACTCTTTACCGGCAGAATCGCCTCTCAACAACGACTTGCCAGACGAGCAGATAATGAGCCTAGAAGACCCCGATGATCAGCATTGGGAACTGTACTTCGACGGAGCATCTTCAGCACAGAAAGATAAAGAATCGCAAAAAATAGTGCCCGGTAAGGCAGGAATCGGACTAATCTTTATAACACCGGAGTGGGGGATGTTAAAGTATTCTTATCACTTAACAAAACCGTGTACGAATATTGAGGTAGAATACGAAGCCTTCATAACAGGATTATAATTAACCATTCAGATGGGAATAACAGATATCAATATCTACGGAGATTCACAGATGATCATTCAGTAAGTTGCGGGACGATACGGAGTGCGAAGCCAAGACTCGAGCGGTACTTTCGGTACGCCATGAAGCCGTTGGAGCAAATTCCAAATGTAACGATCTACAAGATTCCCAGGAGAGAAAATACTCTTGCAGATACGTTAGTCAGCCTTGCAAAAGAATTTGCCTGCTTACAGGATGAGTCAGTTGAAATGTCAGTTCAAGGACGGCAGGTTCTCTCACAGCTCGACATGAATACAATACACAAATCAAAAAAAGCAAAAGAAACAATTGCAGCAGTGACAGAAAATACAGAAGATTGGCGGCAGCCACTAATAGAATACTTGCAAACAGGAAACCTACCAGACAATAATTCGATAGCCCATCGAATCAAGAAAAGAACTTTGTCTTACGCATTAATAAAAAACACGTTATAAAGAAGGTCTTTTGATCAGATGTGGCTAAGATGCCTGAGCGGGTCCGAGGCTCGTGAAATTGTCAAAGAAGTACACTCAGGATTTTGTGGCGCTCATCAATCGGGTTCGAAGATGAAAATGAAGATTAAAAGACTAAGGTATTACTGGCCCTCGATGATAACCGACTGCATGAAGGTTGCCAAAAGTTGTCATCAGTGCCAAGTACATGGAGTGGTTCTACATCCGACAATTGCGTCGTGGCCATTTGAATGTTGGGGCACAGATATTGTGGGTCCGATAGAACCACCTTCTTCAAGGGGACATCGCTTCATTCTTGCAGCTACAGATTACTTTTCAAAGTGGGCAGAAGCTATACCACTCAGAGAAGTGAAAGCGCACCATGTGTTGCAGTTCTTCAAGAATCAGGTCATCTACCGTTTCGAGGTACCGTGCAGAATCATTTCAGATAATGGGTCCTCGTTCAAGAGTATGAAGATCAACAATTTTGTCAGAAGACACGAGATTGATTGGCATTATTCGACGATCTATTACCCGAGAGTAAACGGCTTAACCGAGGCTTTTAATAAAACTCTAGTCCAAATCCTAAAGAAAACCTTGGACGACAACAAAAGAAATTGGCACAAGAAGTTGTTAGAAGCCTTATGGGCCTACAGGATGACTTTCAGAACTACTACTCAGTCTACGCCTTACGCTTTAGTGTACGGGTCCGAGGCTGTCTTACCCTTCGAAGTACAGCTTCCGTCACTCAGAATTGCAGTTGCAGAAAAGATCACTACAGAAGAAAATGCCAAATTACGATTGGAAGAATTGGAAAGCTCGGAAGGAAAAAGACTTTCAGCATAGCAGAATTTTGAACTATATAAAGCCAAGATGATCCAGGCCCATGATAAACTTGTCCGTCCAAGGACATTTAAAGTCGGTGACTTGGTTCTAGTTCTCAGAAGACCTATTCTTGCACACCGCAAGATAGGAGATAAATTTGAGCCAACATGGGAAGGGCCATTCGTGGTCGAGACAGTCTACTCAGGAGGTTCCTACCAACTGGTGAATTGCCATGGAGAACGACCTATGCTTCCAATCAATGGACGATATTTGAAGAAGTATTACGCAACCTGATGTTTCGAAGGATGAACTTTAAAAATGAGGTCTCATTCCTAGAAGCACGGGTAGAGTAATCATTTGCGACTGGGTCCGAACCCAAAACATAAAAAAAATGGATGATAAAAAAGAAAATCATTAACAAAAAATGTGTTAAAAAGAAAAAAAAACGTGTGAAATTGTAATAATAAAATGTCAATCTTTCCTTTTAAATCAATTCATTCCTGATCTTTCCCTCATCTCTTCCTACTTTCTTTAAAAAAATTAAAAGAGATAAATAAGAATTTTTCATTAATAAATGTTTTTCTTATTGTTCTTGTTCTTAGTACAGCCCCTGATCCTTTCCTTATTTTTTTCATAGGGAAATGTCGAATGGGCAGTTGGTTCTGAACTTTAGAAATGGCGTGAGTCTAGCACTTGATGAAAAGAGGGTGAGGGATGGAGCCGTGATCGAGATTAACTCTGACTTCACACCAGCCGGGCTACAATATGAATAAAATGATTGGACCCCGATTGATCGGGAAGAGTTCCATAGCCAGACAGTGATGAAAGTGGGTGGCCCAAGTCAGCAGTCTGCCAGCAAGAAGAGAAAAACAAACGCCGCTCATACAACAGGAGAACATAAGAAAGTTAAGTCCCTTGTTGCTACGGCAGAGGGCAGGCTTGTCAGCGCCATGCCCGCAGAAGTCCAAGGGGTAAGGAGAGCTACTCTCACTGCCACCCAGCGGAGGAACAAGAATCGCCGCATTCGCAAGATGTTAACCAAGTTAGCAGTAGATCAACATGAAGAGACACTTCCTACCATCAATACAAATACTCCGAAGAAATTGGTTCGTCAGGAACCGGAAAGGAGGAGGTCAACTCCAAGGAAAGCAGAACAGATAAAGGAAATTCCAAGAAGAGCAGAAATAGAATCAGCGCCTAAACGCCAAGCAGATGCACCAGTTCTAAAGAGTCTTGTTACGAAAGCAACCCCGGAGGATGTCCCGATAGAGACTATCCTCGAGGAGCCAAGACATGCAGGAGAGCATGTCGGGGTTGAACCATACATTCCCCAGTACGTTACTAGACCTCGCCGATTGTAGATAATTCCGGAATATGAGTTGGAAAGAATGCAGAATGTTGAAAAGAAAACTTTTGAATACTTTGAGAGAATTGGAGGCAAGAGGATCAATATCTTAGAAGGCCTCAAGCTGCATACATATGTATTCTCAGATTACGAGCAGCAACAAATTGTAGATTGCGTTGTTGAACTTCAGAAAATGGGCCGAGCCGACCGCCTAAGGGAAAAGACCTATTCAGAACCCCGAAGATGGATGCCAGGAAAAGGAAGAATTACAATCCAATTCGGATGTTGCTACAACTTCGAGGTGGACAAAAAAGGGAATCCACCAGGAATACTCCATCGCAGTGAGGTGGATTCGATGTCGAATGTTATTAAAAGAACGGTAAAGAGGATGATAACATGGAGGGTATTGCCTGCAGATTGCATACCCAACAACTGCATCATTAACATCTACAAGGAGGGCGACTGCATACCTCCACACATAAACCATCATGACTTCGTCAGACCTTTATGCACAGTGTCTTTTGTCAACCAGTGTAACATCATGTTCGGATCTGACCTCTGGATTGCAGGCCCCGGTGAGTTCTAATGGCCGGTGGAGATACCACTACCGGTGGGTTCCATCCTGGTGTTGAAAGGAAATGGAGCAGACATCGCAAAACATTGCATTCCAGGAGTGCCTGTCGAACGAATCTCCGTCACTTTCAGGAGAATGGATGACAGAAAAATGCCTTTCCACTTTCAGCTAGATCTAGAGTTAGATATTCTTCGGCCCTATGAGTTGTGATTTACATGGGAAATATCACACCTCCAATGCACATCCATACGGCATTCCTGCTAAGGATGACTTGGAAGGTGTTGTTATTGCCCATGTATCTCACTATTCAGACATGGATTTTGACAGCATCTTTTAAAGAAATTTGAAGAATCTTACACAATCTGTGTTGGATTTATATGGATTGTATGAGATATTGAATTCTCAAGGAAAATAACATCATGTTTTGGAGCAAGATGTATGATGTATTTTTGACAAGATTGGACTGAAAATGACCATGTCATGTATTGCCTTCACCTCTTTTTGTGCAAATTGACTAGGAAACGCCATTAAGTTAAATGAACTTCGAACAAAGAACAAAGGGAAAATAAAAATAAATGAGAACTCTTTTAAAAATCGGAATGTCAAAACGAACCCCAAATAAATGTGAACCCTAAATTGAAAATCAAGCTAAAATCAAATCACAACAAGCGACCAAGACAAATTCCTGAATCTGAAATCCCCAGCCTTCAGCTATTCTTAAATCTCTTTTTGACTCCCCATATTTCCTACCCTCTTTTTAGAAGGTCGACTGAATATACTGACACATAACCACGAAAATTTTCGATTTGGTTCTGATGGCATGGATTCATATCCTTCGCCAAATAATCAGACTTTGATCGATCCTCGTGGGACGTGAAACACTTTCACGTCTCATTCCAATTCTTCTGCTAAACTCAAATCTCCACAGAAAATTTCAACCCTTTAAACCTTTGAGACTGGTACCAGATTCCAGTTCTCTTTAAACCTTCGAGACTGGAATCATATTCCAGTTTTCTTTAAACCTTCGAGACTGGTACCAAATTTCAGTTCTCTTTAAACCTTCGAGACTGGAACCAGATTCCAATTCTCTTTAAACCTTCGAGACTGGAACCAGATTCCAGTTCTCTTTAAACCTTCGAGACTGGAACCAGATTCCAGTTCTCTTTAAACCTTCGAGACTGGAACCAGATTCCAGTTCTCTTTAAACCTTCGAGATTGGAACCAGATTCCAGTCCACTTTAAACTTTCGAGACTGGAACCAGATTCCAATTCTCTTGTTCTCTTTAAACCTTCGAGACTGGAACCAGATTTCAGTTCTCTTTAAACCTTCGAGACTGGAAACAGATTCCAGTTCTCTTTAAACCTTCGAGACTGGAACCAGATTCCAATTCTCTTTAAACCTTTGAGACTGGTACCACATTCTAGTTCTCTTTAAACCTTTTAGACTGGTACCAAATTCTGGTTCTCTTTAAACCTTCGAGACTGGTACCAAATTCCGGTTCTCTTTAAATGTTCGAGACTGGTACCAAATTCCAGTTCTCTTTAAACCTTCGAGACTGGAACCAGATTCCAGTTCTCTTTAAACCTTCGAGACTGGTACCAGATTCGAGTTCTCTTTAAACCTTTGAGACTGATACCAAATTCCAGTTCTCTCCTTTCGAGGTCGGTACCAAATTCTGACTCTCTTCGCGAGATTGATACCAAATTTCAACTCTCTCCTTCTGAGGCTGGTACCAAATTCCAGATCTTATTTCGACATCAGTACCTAAATTCCGATTCTCATCCTTTTCAATCGATACTTACACTCTGATTCTCACTCTGAGGCTGGTACCTAAATTCCAGTTCTCTTCGCAATCCCGAGGTTGAAACCTAGGTTCCAATTCTCATTTCAAATCCAGATTTCTTTCAATTGGTTATAAATTAAATCTCAATCGAAACTGAAACTCAGAATAAATCGAAATCTAAACTCACACATTAAAAAAATCAGAATAGAAAATGAAATGAAATCTAAATCAAATTTCCCCAGATCTTATGATCTAGAATTCACCTCCTTTTCTTTTCCCCAGCAAGAGTTTAGGGATCTCTAGTCTTGGAGATATACTCGATACTCCCCAGCGGAAATTTATTTCTACTCCGTTCGAAGTGTGTCACTTAGACGTCTGTGTTGGTTTTGTTAACCTCTTCGGTCAACGCAATACGTGCGGTGTGCTTAGTTAGCACACCACACCTATTGGGGGTCCATTTGTTGACCTCATTTTTGATGAGGTCTTTTCTCTTCTCTCTCCTTAGTACTTTGGATCTAGCCTTAGGCTTTCCCTTTGACTATTTTAGAGGACTAGAAATGGAACCCACCACTTAGAAATTTAAACATCTCTTAACTCCCTACAAACCCCATAAGTTTGATTGTAAACCTTTAAGTCACTTGGAGGGTTAAGATCAAATTTGGAGGTTTAAAGGATGAGTTCCCTATAGGACTCTTTGGCCTTAGGACTACCCTGAATGGTCTGGTCTGGTGAGGGTTGACCTGCACACATTACACTTTCACACACATTCCAAATCCTAAAACTATTCATACCTAGCTTGACTTCATGAGTCATGTAGGTAATTCATATGGATGGAACTTAACCCCTAGGCCCTTGGTTAAGAGGGTTAGAAACAACATAATGAATGCCTAAAACGAGTTCTCTCATGGCTCTTATGGGCTTGATATGGCTTCATGGCTCAACCAAAGTGATTCCATTCTACTCAAACTTGATCAATCTTCATTTTTCCAAAATTTCAATTTTTGACCCCTGGGACCCTACGCCCACCAAACCTACCAAATGCCCTTGAAACTACCCAAAATTTGCAAAATCACCTAAATTACCCAAAATTCCTCAAAAAAATCCTAAACATTTCCCATCATTCAAATTGATCATCCTTAGCCAAATATACCAAAATTTCCAAAATACCCTCCAAATACCCAAAATACCCTTCTGACCCAAAAATTCAGAAAATTCCCAGAAAATTTCAGAAAATCCAAAATATTCCCAATTTCATTTTGTTCAACTACATCATAAGCCAATTTTTTCAATTTACCCACTTTTGCCAAAATCCCCAATTTGACCCATTTTTAACCTAAATGGACCCAATGTCAAACCAAATCAACCCAATTGATCTTAATTTTGATCCAATTCAGTTTCAAACTTCAATTCAATATCCCTAATATCAATCTAAACCAAATCCAAGTCCAATTTGATTGACATTTGGATCCAATTTCAATTTGAAGCTTAAAACCCAATTTTGGCTCATAACCTAAACTTAACCCAAACTACCTAACTCAACCCCAACTAGCCCCAAACCTTTTCTAAAACTTCTCTAACATCCCCACAAACAAAACGCTAACTTGAATTACCCCAAATTTGAACCTAAACTCCACCCAAACCTAACCCAAACCAAAAATCCCCAATTTTGGCCTAAACCCACCATGAACCCAAATGGGCCCAAGTCCCAAAATCAAAGCCCAACCAAAGTTGAAAATACTTTGTAACACTCTCATAAACATTTCTTAACATTAATTTTACATCAAATCTAACATTAGCCCAAGTTAGCCCAATTTGACCCACTTTGATCCCTTTACCAAAAAAGTCCCAAATCAAACCCAATTCAACTCCAAATCACCTCAAATTTGTTTCAAATCACTCATGACACATCCCTAAACTAAACCCAACCTTTGTTTGGCCCATTCCTTCACAAAACTTCCATTCACCAATTTATTTTCAAACCTAAAGGCCCACTTTCATAAACCATTCTAAATGCCCATTTTCACCAAATCCAAAAGCCCAAAAATCCATTACGAAGCCCACATGAAATCTTTTCTTCATCATTCCTTTTATAATACTATTTGACCAAAGTTTTAAATCATCATGAAATCAACCCATTTGTAGCATCATGACAAAATCCCGTCAAAAGAATCCAAAGTTTTCAAAATTCCAACTAACCCACTTTCATGTAAATGAGCCAAGCCATGGAGCCATGCCCAAGCCATATGTAAGCCATGAGGAGCCATAGACTTGTCATTACTCCCTAAATGGCAAAAGGGGGAGATCCTTTAAGCACTCCCTAAAAGTCATTAACCCATTACATGATTCCCCTCAACATAAATTTAATCCAAATAATCCTTCATGGGGACTTCACCACACATGTGAGGCTGACCCAACTGATCCCCTTCAGCCCAAATCAAGTCATGGGGGGTGAACCTAACTCAAATCCATAGGTTGACCCATTTGGACCCAAAATCACCCCTCTCCCCATGCCACTTAAATCCAATCCTTTACACATGTCCAAAGGCAATTGACTGCACCAAACCCCAGCCCTGACTCCCCTGAGTCAGATGGTGACCTGACTCTGGCCGGCCAGCCACCAGGCTGCCAGAAAATGTCATGGCCGAGGAGCTTGGAATGAGCCAAATTTCAAATTCTCACCAGCTGAGGCCGCCCCACTCCAATTGGCCACCATAGCTCTTCATCTCCTCCCCAGAGCGTGATCCCGACCATCAATTGCCCACGGGAAGCCACGGCCATGCCTTTTTAAACCGGCCACCCCCTCTCGGCCAAAAGGTTGGTCGAAATCAACCTTCATAGAATCCCTCCAAACTCCTCACAGAGCTTCCCCTAGCCAAGAGCAATCCATCCCCACTATTCTCTTGCCCTAAATCACATTGATTGAGCTCAATTTTGGAGCTCAATTCTCAGGCCCGAACAGGACATCTCTCAAACCTCCACCAAAATCAAATTAAACTCACCCACACCTGCACAGGACCAAGAGAAGGAGTTCCCCAGGTGAAAGCCCCCTCTCCGGGCCACCCGATTGCTCTAACCTCCAAAGTCCGAAATCGGACTCGGTCACTTTCATACTTAGACCTTTCACTGGGGCCAGAGGCTTCATCCCTAGGCTCCTCCAGCTCCAACGAACGTGCCGAGCACATTCAGTTGAGGCCTCACCTCCTGAACCAAGGTATGGAGACTTCTCTTTAACCCACGCTTCCAGTGATTCTCTATTTTGTTTGAGTTAATTTCATAGCATGTAAACCGTATGGATGTGTTCGTCTCTTCAAGACGAATCCATAGAGTATAAGAACACGAAAATCCATTAAGAAACAAGAAAGATGTTAGGGTTTGAGTGTGGACGGTCGCGGGTGCACACCAGTCGGAGACGACGACCAGCTGCCGTTGGATCGAGCGTGTATCGACTGGACGGCTCAGATTGCGTCGGAACAGGGAACGATACGTGAACCGCGGGCCACATGGCGCTGAGTCGGATGGCAGCGGTGAATAGGAGCACATCGCGTGGAGCTTCGGAGACGCTAAGGTTGCCGTGGCGCTGAGTTGGATAAGTAGGAAAATATGGAATTTATGATTTAATTAAATGCCCGAAACTTAGAAAATCCATATCTTTGTGTAGAAAAATCACAAAAATAAAATAAAAATACCCACTTGCTCAGTGAACAGAGGAGAATAACGTGGAAAAAGAATTGAGTTAATTTGATGAGTCTTTTTTTAATAAATTATTTACTCATTTCAGTGTTTTAATTCTCCATTTGCATAGACAATTCACCATGGCATGAGACCATAGGGCTTTTGAAGCCTCTGATCTTGGGAACATTCCCTGAATTTTTCAAGGTCAAAGGCCATCTCTATGGCAAGTTATATATTTTTCAAGTTTATGTCACTATTTTTGGTATTTTAATTCCATTAATTAGCATATTACTTAAAAAATTCTATGAAAATTTGGGGAAGTTTCTTAGGACCACAGGACCCTAGGATAGTTATGTTTTGAGTTAATTCATTAAGAATGACCCTAATTGGCCTAATTACTCAAAATAGAACTTTAATTAATTAGGGTTAACCACATATCAAAAGAACTTGAAAATAATTCTCCACTAATCTTTAGGATTAGAGGGACCTCACATAAAAATTTGAAATCAATTGGAAATGATTAACTCCACTAAATGGATTAATTAGGTCATATGGGTAAAATTAAATTTGAAAATTCATAACTCCAAAAATACATTTTAAAAATTCACCAAATTAGTTTTTGGACTTCTCTGGGAATAGAAGAGTCTAAGAAAATTAAAACTGGATTTTTCTAAAAATTTTCATTTTTAATCATATTTTTAATATTTTAATAATTAAAAAATCATAAAAATAAAAAAAATATTAAAAATCATAAAAATGTCATATTTTGACTCCTAATAACTTAGGAACAAACCAAAATATTTTTCTCAAGCCTCAAAGTAAAGATATTGAATTTTAAAACCTTAAGACAATTTTTGAATTAAAAAATGAATTTTCCAACATTTTCACTAAATTAATTCTAATAAATCAAAGAAAAATCAGAAAATTATAAAATTTGTTTCTCTAGACTCCTTGAGGTCAGAGAGATTTAAGAAAAATATAAAATCCATTTTTCAACTTTAATTTTATTTTATAATTGATTAATACTCCAAAACTCAAAATAATTATAATAAATAAAATATAATTCAAAAATCACCAAAATTGGTCCAAGTGGTCCTCTAGTCATTAGAAATATCTCATAATTTTCTTAAGGACAGAAACCTTACCTTGGTCATGTTGTTGAATTTCCATTGAAAATCCCTATTTTCTATTAAAATAAATATATAAATTAAATTAAAAACAGAAAAATCACATTTTCTCCTCTAATGTCTTAATTGAAATGTGAGTGAAGTGACATAAAAAAAATTTCAAGCTCATTTGAGCTCAATTTGATAAGTTATGAAATAATTAAGTTTAAAATGGCATATTAATAATTAAGAATTTTAACCCCTAATTAAAACTTTAGGTTTAATCAAAATGGGGGGGGTAAAATATTTGATCTTAATTCTTTCTTAGATGATTGAAACTTTGGAAAATAAAAGGGTAGGAACTCATTGATCACTTTTAATAAACCAAAAAAATGAAACCTTAATTAATTAAATAATTTAAACTTTGGAAGAATAATTAAAAAATTTTGGATTATTAAAATGGAGATATAATTTAAAGAGACTATAATCACTTAAACTAAAATCCCCAAATGAATCACTTTAATTATATTTAACTCTTAATTAAAAACTTAAGATGATAATTGAAATTAATAATAAACAAAAGGTAACCCTTAATTAAATTAAAAATTAAAACATTAAATAACTTGATAATTAAATTGAAATAAATTTAAAACATTAAAAAAATTAATTTCAAAAATCACTTCAAAGTAAATTTAAAACAAACATGAAACATCAAAAATCAATTTCAAAAAATAATTCTTAATTAAAAAATCAAACCAATTAAAAGTTAATCTAGAATATTGCAATTAAATTAAAATTAAATCATTAAAGTCTAAATTAAATAATTTAAACTCCTCATTCAATTCAAATAATTTAAAACACTTAAGAATAAAACAACTTGAACACTATTCCAAACTTAAATTTATTAAAATTTTATAACTAAATTAAATCACCTTAAAACATTAATTCTAATTTTAAGTCGTTGAAATTCTTAATAAATTGATTTGCCCCTAAAGACTTTTATCATTATAACTCTTAAATGGAGCATCAAGTGAGGTGTCACTTCATTCATAGAATAATCAAATGTCCTAAGTTCACTGAGCAAGAGTTAAAACTTAACTAAAAAATTTCTGGATAATTGATTCATCTCTACAATAAAAATTCATTTAGACTCGAAATATTCTCAGAAGTATTGAAAAGATGTTTAGAACCCGTTCTAAGCACTTCCTCAATACAGTGAGGTGTTTTAAGAAGAATATTTGAACTTAATTGTTCTTTGGTGAAGAAAATCATCCACAAAATATAAAGAACCAAGACGTCATAGGAACTGACTAGCAGTAGGATTAGGATCTTGGTAGACAACCAAAACCTTTCCCTTAGCTTTACCTAGGTACTTGTTGCAAATATTTATATGTTCTAACATGTATTTTAAGTGCAGCTCGGAATGACGAGAAGACCCTCCAGGTACGCTTTTACTTTATTGCAATTTACTTTATTGCAACTTATTTACTACGCATCGCGCTTTACTTTTCTTGCATGATAAACAAGATTGTTGCATGAAAACTGAAACCTTTAGAATAGCCACAAAACTGAAACCAAAACTAAATTAAAAGGCACACAAGATAAAATTCACCACAACAACATCTAAAATGTAAAATAACTCAAAATTTAATCACACACAGAACAACAAAACTACAACTACAACTAAATTAAAACGTCTTGTTGGATCATCAGGAATACCTCGGATGATGTAACCCAAGTGTTACTAATAGGATTTCCCACAGTCTAAATGAAAGTGTGGAACTCATTCAGTTGAGTTTAGTAAATTCATCTGGACTAAGTGAATTAGATGAAAATAACGGTGCTGGGATGACGGAACCGTGGGATCTTAATCGGTTCTGTTTAATCAACTTTAAGATTTGTTTTAATTAAAACACTAAAGACATTTGGACTTTAAGATTTCTCTAAACCAATATATTTTTCTCATCCCCTGGTTTTCACCTTCTAAAACTAAACCTCTGCAACAACAAGGAGCTTGGAGCATAGTGGGCAGCACGGCCATCGTCATCAGCAAAACCTGTGTCTACTTCAGAAAAACCTTTATTAGAATTAAATAACAAAGCCATAGGACTTCGAGGTAGTTTGCCTAGTGCAACATAAATCCTGAACTCTTCGTTAGGCATTTGCATAATCATATTATGTGAATTAAGCCCTAACCGATCTTAGGACTCTGAGGTAGTTGTTTGGTATGACATAAACCTCACATCTTCGAGGCTATTTGTATGATTGTGTCATACGAATATAAGTCTTAATTAATTAAAATTGACAGGACTGAAACATTAAACATACTCTTAAATTGAAGCCAAACAATAGGATAGTTTGGGAAGTTGCCAAGATTCTTCTCGGATCCTCAGCTTCTCCTACTTCTCTTCCTTTGGTCTCCTAAAACTAACTGTTCCAAATTTGATCCATTCCCTGTTGAAATCTCCAAAATTCAATCCTTTGAAAACCTTAAACTTTGAAATTCTTGGGAGCAAAACCATTGATCATTATCGAGAGTTTTCTTAAGTGATTCCCGTCATTTAAGATGTAATTAACTATAGGGGCTTCCTTTTATAGGGAACTTTAAGAACCCAGGTAATATAAAGCCTATCTAATTTCTTTAGATTAAACAGGCAAACTTGTCGGCTCATAAAAATTGGTTCGCAGACCAAACGGATGTTACAAATCTTCTAGTTTATTTAACCGAGCCCCATCATCAAGCAGTGTGTCTATTCTTCTGGATAGATACACGGTTTGTGGTGTTGTGCTCGTTTATATAAACTATTTGGGATGTGAGACCAGTTTGATTTCAAATCCTAAAATTTTTAAACTTAAAAATTATTTTCAAAACCAAATGCTACTTTCAAGTTATATTTAATTATAAATTAAACACACAAACTAAAAATAATGCCGACAATATCCCGCAAAAAACCGCCAAAACTCGTGTTTTGAAACTTAAAAACTGTCAAGCAGAATTTGGACACCGGCGGCACTCAAACAGACAAGTTTTGTAGGGTAAAAATGATAGGGCGCCGGCGGTGCCCATTCTGGCGCCGGCGGTGCCAGTGGTAAAAAACTTTCACCGAACTTTGTTTGATCCAAAATATTCCAATATCTCGATTTGATCCATCATTTATCAATTTTTTTAAATATTTGGG
Organism: Papilionanthe hookeriana x Papilionanthe teres; assembly: GCA_022702705.1. Classification (NCBI taxonomy): domain Eukaryota; kingdom Viridiplantae; phylum Streptophyta; class Magnoliopsida; order Asparagales; family Orchidaceae; genus Papilionanthe; species Papilionanthe hookeriana x Papilionanthe teres. The sequence goes on along the minus strand of CM040431.1, from coordinate 1,870,437 downwards.
AGTAATAAGAATTCAGAAACAACTATAAAAAAGCATAACTACAACAAACAAGCAAACACATCACAAAGATACATATTGGTTGTCTCCCATAAAGTGCTTGGTTTAACACCGTCAGCCCGACAAACCATTCAGTTAATCGAGATGACTCAGTATTAAAACCTTTTTGATATCAGTTTGGAACCCATCAAAGTAAGGCTTTAATCGATGCCCATTAACCTTGAAAATCTTTCCATTATTAGGATCTTTAATATCAACAGCTCTAAAAGAATGAACTTTTACAACTATAAAAGGTCCTAACCATTTAGACTTGAGCTTTCCAGGAAATAACTTCAATCTTGTGTTGTATAATAAAACTTTTTGTCCAAATTCCAAGTTCTTTTTCAATATCTTCCGATCATGCCATAATTTCATTTTCTCTTTATAAATCCTATCATTGTGATAAGATACATTTCTAATCTCTTCCAATTCATTTATTTGGATAAATCTTTTCTCTCCAGCATTTTTCAAATTAAAATTTAAGTCTTTTATCGCCCAATATGCTTTATGCTCTAATTTAACTAGTAGATGGCAAGTCTTACCAAACACTAGTCTATAAGGAGACATTCCTATAGGGGTTTTAAAAGAAGTTCTATGAGCCCATAAAGCAGTATCTAATCGAGCAGACCAATCTAATTTATGATTATCCTCAGTTTTCTCCAAAATTCTTTTCATTTCACGATTAGATACTTCTGCTAAACCACTAGTCTGGGGATGATAAGCAGTAGAGATTTTATGAATAATATTATACTTCTCACTTAATCTCTTAATTTGATTATTCCTGAAATGGGATCAACTATCAGTTATGATCACTCTTGGCATTCCATATCTTGTAAATATATTTTTCTTTAAAAATTTTGAAACACTCCGAGCATCACATCTTTGTAAAGCAATAGCTTCAATCCATTTCAAGACATAATCAACAGCAACCAATATATATAGATTTCTAAATGAAGGAGTAAATGGTCCCATGAAATCTAATCCCCATACATCAAAAATTTCAACTTCCAAATTATAATTTAGAGGCATTTCATTTCTTCTAGATATATTACCTACTCTCTGACATCGATCACATAATTTAATATATTTATAAACATCTCTAAATAGAGTAGGCCAATAAAATCAATATTGTACAATCTTAAAAACAGCTTTATCAACACCAAAATGACCTCCAAATTCAGAATCATGACATTGTTGAAAAATCAAATTTGTTTCTTCTTATGGCACACATTTCCTAATAATCAGATCCTTACACTATTTATATAGATAGGGCTCATCCAAAAAATAGAATTTTGCATCATATTTAAACTTCTTCTGTTGTTGCCTTGTTAAATCAGGTGGTACAATATCACTTACAATATAATTCACAATATCACCATACCAAGGCAAATTTCTTTCTATAACAGTATAAAGTTGCTCATCAGGGAAAGTTTCTATGACTTCTTTTTCAAATTCAGATTATTTATCATTTTCTATTCCGGACAAATGATCGCTATTTGGTTATCGAGTTCCTTCCTATCAACTATTATAAAATTAAATTCTTGCGGAAGAAGTATCCATCTAATGAGTCTAGGTTTTGCATCCTTCTTTTGCATTAAGTATTTGATAGCCGAATGGTCTGTATGCACAATAATTTTAGTTCTAATTAAATAACGTCTAAATTTTTCAAAAGCAAATACTATAGCTAATAATTTTATTTCTATTGTGGTATAATTAATTTGAATCTCATTAAGAGTTTTACTAGCATAGTAAATAACTTTGAAAACGTTATCATACCTTTGCCCCAATGCTACTCTGATTACATAATCACTAGCATCACACATCAGTTCGAATGGTTTCTCCCAATCGGGTAAAACAATTATTGGTGCAGTTATTAACATTTCTTTTATTAATTTGAAATCTCTTAAGCATTCATCATTAAAATCAAACTTTATATCATTTTCTAAAATTTGGCACAAAGGTTCAGTAATTTTAGAAAAATCTTTAATGTATCGCCTATAAAATCCAGCGTGTCCTTAGAAACTCCTCACCTCTCTCACAGTAGTGGGTGGAGGTAATCTCTCAATCACTCTAATTTTAGCAGGATCGACCTCCATACCATGTTCAGAAATTTTATGCCCAAGCACAATTCCTCCTGCAACCATAAATTGACATTTCTCCAAATTCAGAACTAGATTTGTTTTCTCACAAAGCTCCAAAAATTTTGCTATGTTTTTCAGAAAAATTTCAAATGATGTCCCGAATACAGAGAAATCATCCATAAAAACTTTTATTCCATTATCTATCATAATATTGAAGATAGACATTATACATCTTTGAAATATTGCAGGTGCATTACACAGTTCAAAAGGCATTCTTCGAAAAGCAAAGGTTACATAAGGGCTAGTAAATGTTGTCTTTTCTTGATCCTCATGAGCAATAGGTATTTGGTGGTAACCAGTATATCCTTCTAGAAAACAGTAATACTTGTGTCCAACAAGTCTATCAAGCATTTGATTGAGAAAAGGAAGAGGAAAGTGATCTTTTTTGGAGGCGGCAATTAATTTCCTATAGTCAATACAAATTCGTCATCCATTAATTTGTCTTGTGGTTATAATTTCATTACTTTCATTTACTTCAACAGTCACTCCTCCCTTTTTCGGTACACAATGTATTGGACTTACCCAAGCACTATCCAAAATAGGATAAATAATTCCAGCATCCAGCCATTTTAAAATCTCTTTTTAGCTACTTCTTTCATTATAGGATTCAATCTCCTTTTCGGATCAACTCATGGTTTATGTTCTTCATCTAATAAAATTTAGTGCATACAAATCGAAGGACTAACTCCTTTAATATCTGCCAAAGTCCATCCAAAAGCTTTCTTGTATCTTTTTAAAGTTTCCAACAATTTATGTTCTTGATTATCATTTAACTCTGAAGATACTATAACAGACAAGGTAGAAGATTCTCTTAAAAGCATATACTTTAAATGATTATGGAGAATTTTCATCTCAAGTTCAGGAGATTTTAAGATAGATGGAATTGAGCTTTTATTTCCACCTTCCATAGTGTCTAATATTTCTAATCTCTCCTGAACATACTCCAAATCTTCATTCTTCCCATTATCTGAATTTTCATTATCTTTAATTTCTTCTTCAAATATATTTTTATATTCTTCTTCTTTTTCAAATATATTTTTGAAATGATCGTTTTCCAGATAATCACAGACCTCCATCCTAAAACATTCATTATCTTTTTCCATTGAGGGATACTTCATAGATTTTAAAATATTAAAAGTCACCTCTTGATCATTAACTCTCATAGTTAATTCTCCTTTTTGAACATCAATTACCGCTCTTCCAGTAGCAAGGAATGGTCTTCCCAAAATGATTGGAATTTCTTTATTTTCCTCCATATCGAGTATAATAAAATCCACAGGAAAGATAAATTTATCCACTTTCACTAACACATCTTCCACCACTCCTTTAGGGTAATTAATGGAACGATCGGCCAACTTAAGATTCACAGATGTAGGAGAAATTTCTCCTATTCCCGACCTTTTGAAAGTTGATAAAGGCATAAGATTAATACTCGCTTCCAGATCACATAAAGCCTTTCCGAAAAAAATTTCACCTATAGTACACAGAATAGTGAAATTACTAGGTTCTTTAAGTTTTTCAGGAAGCTTCTTCTGAATTATTTCCCTACATTCTCTGCTAAGTGCAACAGTTTCATGATCTGTAAACTTTCTTTTCTTTCTCAAAAAATCCTACATAAACTTGGCATAATCAGGCATCTATTCTAATGCTTCAACAAAAGGAATATTTATCGTTAATTTCTTAAGGATTTCAAAAAAATTTCCAAATCTGTTATCCCTATTTTGTTACTTTAATCTTTGAGGAAATGGAGGTGGTGGTTTTTCAACAGTTATCTTCATTGGCTCAAAAGGATAATCCAAGTCTGGATAAATCTTATTTGAACCTTTTTCAACTTCCACCTTCTCCTTTTTTATTTTAACTTCTTTTTGCACTCAAGTTTCCAATTATTTTCCACTCCTTAATTGAATAGCCTTAAGTTGTTCCTTGTTTTGATCTTTTGGATTAATCTCCACATTGCTTGGAAGTGTTCCAGAAGGTCTATTATTAAGTGCAGTGAAAATATGTCCTAATTTATTTTCAATATTTTTTATAGCACCACCTTGAGCTTGTAATTGATTTCACATATTCAGAATCATTTCTTCAGTAGACAACTTCTTATCCTTAAATTATGGGTTCCTATTGAATCTAGGGGGATAAGATGGTCTAAAATTAGTATTTCCTTGATTGTTTGAATTTCCAATTGGATTCATAGAATTGTTAGCCTAGTGCGGGTTAACATTAACATTGCTATTATTCCAATTAAAATTTGGGTGATTCTTCCAACCAGGAATGTAATAATTCGAATAAGGATTGTTAGGTCTATTAATAGCATTTAAAGTCTCATAAAGCGTTTGAGATTCAGTTGTCTATCCAAATGAATTTTCCTCCAACACTAGAGGTGGTTGAGAATAATTCATTCCATATTGATCTATTTTTTTAGAAAGGGCTGCAATTTGAGAAACTACCATAGTCATCATATCTGAATCATGAACACTAGCTACTCTCTTAGGATTTACCTGCTCATTCCATATCATTTCTTAGCTTAGCAGTCTTTGATGGAGGTAAATATTTTGATAGAAAATTTTGAGATAATTCTCCCCAAGTTCTAATAGATCCAAGTACTAACGAGTTTAACCACGCCTTAGTTTTATCCCTTAACGAGAAAGGAAAAAGTCTAAGTCTGACAGCGTCACTAGACACTCCATCATATTTAAAAGTAGCACACAGTTCTAAAAGACTAGCGAGATGTAAATTTGGAACCTCATTAGGTGTTCCTCCGAATTGATTATTTTGTATCATTTGGATAATAGCAGGTTTAAGTACAAATGAATTAGCAGCAACATCAGGATTTTGAATAGTTATATGAATTTCATCTGCTGTTGGGTTAGCATAATCTCTCAAAGGTCTCAGTAAATTTCCAATATCATTTCTCTGATTATCTTGAATATTCTCCATTTTGCAATGATTTTTGATTTATTTTTGTTGTTTTCTAATTTTTTTGACAGTACTCTCTAACTCTGAATCGTAAGGCACTAAACCTATAGATCCACTACTATGCATATAAAATAACACAAATACTTTTTTTTTTACTTTTTTACTTTGACTTTGTTACCTCCTCAGCAACGGAACCAAAAACTTGACACACGGGGACTTTAATTTTTTATATTTAAATGTAAGAAGTTGTTACCACTGTAACAAGATTTTAAACTTCAGCGACAACACCAAAAACTTGATCATGAGGGGCTTATATATATGCAATAATTTATGAACTCAAATTTATATATTTATAATGATTTTGTAAAGTTCACGGACTCAATTCAATTATATGTATCGTATCAAGTAATACAGGGCTCTGGTGAAGTCCTGGTTATCGATCCCACAGGGATGTTTTAAGTTGAAGCAAAGTAAAAGTTTCACAAATTATAATAAAGCACTGAAATCCTATAGTATAATTACATTTAAAGTTCAAAACTTACTTCTACTACTACTGTGCAGAAAACAGTAACAACTAACTAAACTACAATTACTTCTAATAACTTGAAAACATAATTATCTAACAGACACACTAAACTAAGTATTTGAAAGGTTTTTGATATATATGAGAAAAGTATCTTTCTTCTTGCAATGAGAATATGATGTGTGGATTGATATGGATCAGTTATCTAATTTATTGTGGAAAATAGGAACATAGATGATTCTTTACCTTTAGAAGAGTACCCCCTCCTCTAAATAAGAAAAGAACATTGACATATTCTAAGTTTAGTCATTAACTCTAAGGCTAGGCTGGTAGGATACCGTCTCTCACTTCGAAGCTCCCACTCACCCTTCACCCGAAGGCTAACCTTTGATATTAATTACTAATCTTAGAACCAATTCGGGGATTTCAGCCTGTCACCCTGAAATCTCCACATTAAAGTCCTTCAAAACACATTTCCCTATTTATTTGCACACAATTCCCATGACCTACGCAATTCATCCATGGAAATTGAATGGATCTTTCATTATTATTGTAGGACATTAAATCCTTTCAAACATAATGTTCAACAACATATTTTAACATCTTAATTGGCTAAATTGAAAGTAAATTAAGTTTTAAATGAAAAATCTTCACAATCTCTTCAATACATTAAAAGTACATCAAATCCACATCAAACCATCATCACATCTCTAAGTAAGAAGAAAGACAAAGAAGACTACTCAGAATTCATGGAGAAGAAATAATAAAATATGGATTTTATATATAAAAGAAAAGTCATACAAACCATAAAAGAAAATACAACTTATCTCTTTCTCTTCCCCAATGCAATCCCTTTCAAGTTCTATTGAATCATCTTCTTTCTTCTTTATAACACTTGATTCTCTCTTTAGAATGGAAGGGAAGAAGCAATCTCTCACTTTACTTCTTCTCCTTCACTCCTTAGAGAAGAATTCCTCTCAAATCCTCACTTCTACACAGTACTCTACTAAACCCTAACACTTAACACGCACTAAAACACTAAGAGAGAGCAATAGAATGCAAGATAACACCCTTCTCTTGTCCAAAATCAGTTATTTATAAGTTAGGGACAAAATCCCAAGAGTTTCTATAGGCATCCCTTCAAAATTTCACCAAAACTCTCAAATTTTGAATTCCACCGACATGGGGCGCCGGCAGCGCTCTATTGTGCAAATTAATTGCTGGAGTCTCTGGATTCGGTGATACGATGCGACTTTATATATGCTTTAAAATACAAGAATTTGATACCACTTTTTAGAATATTTAATTCCTAGCAAATGGCTTCAAAAACATGATGTGCGAGGTTTAATTTTTTTAATTTATATTTAAATTTTATAATAATTATTGTAAAAGTCACAATTTTAAACGCAAGTATACGTAACGTTCAAGTAATACAGGGCTCTAGTGGAGTACTGGTTATCGATCCAACAGGGATAGTTAATTTATAAAAAGTAAGAAATGTAAGAAATATTTTGGAATTTTCAAATCAAATACAATTTATATATACTTCTTTTTTTTAACACAATAAAACATATTTATAAAACTTTGAACCAAAGTACAAATACATATCTGATGTGTTCCTTCAGGTGATCTGCTGACTTCTATTGACTCCAAAGCAATGATGAAAGACTCCAACAGCAACAACACACAATAAATACTCAAAATAAACTCACTAGATACAAAGTAAAGTGGCACCTAAGTATGGAAGAGACTAAATAAAACTAAAGAGGGGAGAGAATATGTTAAAATGGGTATGTGTACTAAGAGGGGTGGGGGTTGGTGCGATTTTTTCTGTAGAATGGGCCCCAATTTATAGAGCTCTTAATTTGACCAGGGGTTGCTTAAGGCACCTCTTCAAAATTCATCCAAATTCAATGTATCTTCTAGAAGGTAACTGTCGCGCCTAGGCGCCGGGATCGGGCGCCTAGGCGCCGGACTCAGTGACCAGGTCTTTCGCACCTCTTCACTTTGAATTGCACCTCTTCGCGATCCAAACCATTTCCTTGTGTCCAAATACATTGTATCACATGTCCTATATATTAGGAGTAACTTCCAGACTTCTAGAAGCTCCAATAACTGCTTAACACCATTAAAATAACTGCCCAAAGTCATCCAAAAATCTTAAAAACGTATGTATCGAACTGGCGCTTAGTCGCCGGATTCTGGCTCCTAGGCGTCGAATTCTGGAGCCTAGGCGCCAGGCCAACAATTCCAATATTTTGCTCCACAGGCTCCATTTTTACTCCTTTTTGCTCCTTTTTCCTTTTTTTTCTTTCTTGAACTCTTTTTAATCATCTACATCCAAAAACATGAAAATACCTTTCATTAAAGCATAATATCCTTAAGAATTGAATCATAAATAAGGTATAAAAATGGGTATTTTTTAGGTAGATCAAATTCCCCCAAACTTAAACGTTACTTGTCCTCAAGTAACCCTTTTAATTACATAAAATAGATAACTTTTAGAATAAAGTTAAAATATTTAAGATTCCTTATAATTTTTGGTTTTATAAATGCTTTAGCAAATCATTAACCAAATTTCACTAATTAAGTTTAATTTTAAGAATTAAAGAACATTTAACTACCAAATCATAAGACTTCCAATTTTTCATTTGTTTCAAGAATAATTGTAGTTCATCATATTAAGGTCACATAGAATATTTACAAGAAAATGATTTTTATGAAATATTTTTCTAGTAAAAATATTTGTACATAGAAATTAAGTTAAAAATGTAATCAATTTTCTTACTATAAGATAATTCAAGTGAAGCCAATTTGTTATTATGCATTTCCTCAATCTTCTCCTCACTTTCTTTTCTTTCTTTTTCTCTTTTTTTATAAGTGAGGATTACTATTTTTGGATAGCCTGTTAATGATTTTGAACTTCACTATCAATAACTTATTTTCAAAAACTTATACATTCTTACTTAATAAATATGACATTTTTTATTAATTTATTCAAAACTTATTTCAATCTTTTCTTTTTCAAGCAATAATCTTGATTCCTCAGTATTTCAAAAATACAATTCTCTTTACTATAATAGAAAATTTTGATCTTATTATTCTTTAAGCTAAATAATTTTATTCTTAAAATCAATCAAAATTTTTGAAATTTTAGTTAAGCTTACTAAATTGTTTATAAATTCAAAAATTTTAGGCAATCTTAAACAGATTTTTCATTCTTTATGTTATGTTAATATATTTTTAAAGAAATTATTAGTTCTTTAAGGACAAATATTATTTAAATTTGATAAATGTTTTCCCTTCCCGCAAACTTCAGCTTTAGTATAATTATGAATCATGAAATTTTCTAAAGCATGAGAGAAAGAAATAATCAGGAATTAATCTAAGTACAATAATGATGTAGTAAGGAAAAACTAACTTCTACTTCCACACATGCTTCAATATGAATATAACAGAAATGATTAAGCATCTACAGAAATGTTTTACAGAGCAAGAGTTACTTTCTAAAAAAAATATCTTCTTTTCTTTTTTTATTTATTTATTTTTAAACATGCAAACATATTAACTATTCATGAACACTAAATAGTAGGCTGAAACAAAAATAAACTTTTATAAAATTCATTCACATTTCAGTCTTAAACACACATCAGATAATCTAAAAACAGTTTTAACATAAAAAGTTCACATAAACACTAAGAACTAACATCACACTTTACAACACAAGAAATAAGAAACATACTAAAAACAGAATCAACAATCTCCAGAGGTAAGTCAAGCTACTAATCATTGTCTGTAGCTTCATCATTGTCATCACCAAAAGAAAACTCCATATCTTTTGGATCAACATATGGTGAAAATTTGGGATAAGTAGGGAACTGAACATCGTTCTCACCCTTCAGAAATCTCACTAAAGACTCAGAATACTCAGCATCGTAATCACTCTTTCTTTGTGTATACTCAGAAAGATGATCAATCTTCTTATCTATGTTAACTACTCTACAATGAGTTAAGAATAACACATTCTGCTGCTCTATAAACTAATCATGCATGGTTTCCCAAAAAGGAGATGGTGGCTCAGCAGAAGTAGATGGTCAGAAGTAGAAGCTCTACCTGAAGTAGGTAATGAACCAGAAGGTGCAGTAGAACTCTTACCTCGAAGTTGATCATAAATACTGACACTTTCTCTTCCTATAGGCTTTGTCGACTTGAGCTTTTCCTCAGAAAGCTCAGCAACTACTCCAGCACTTTGACATAGAGAATAGATAAGAGATGGAATACCAAGTCTAATAGAAGTGCTAGAACAAGAAGCAGCCTCTACATAATCATAAATAATGCTCCCTACATCAATAGGCTTCCTCTCTTGAATGTAGTAGTTGAGAATAGCTCTATCTTTGGTAACCTCGCTCAGATGATTGGATGGAAGGAAACGAGCAGAAATAAAGTAGTGCCAAGCCTTTGAAACACCATTAAGCTTAGAAGATGAAACATTTACCCTTTTTCCATTTTGAATCTTCCAGGCTCCAGTACTATCAGTCAGGTAGGCAATGATCATATTCGAATCTCCCTCAGATGGAGATAATCCAGAGTAATAACACTCTATGTTTGGCGGCAGGCCATAGAAATTATTGATGCATTTAGGAGTGAATCCTACTCCAACTCCTCGAACAAAAATCTCGTATTCTTCAGCATCCACTAAATTAGCATAAAACTCTCTAACAACCGGGATAACGACAACAACAGTGAAATAGCAGAATCGTTACCGGTTAAGTGCAATGATAGTCTTCTCAATTCTTCCTCCAGGATTATAAAAACTTCGTTCTGAGATAAATTTCTGAGTCCTAGCAAAATCATTTTATAGGAAGTGTGCAGTAGCAGTGAAAAACTTGCTACGATCAAAATTTTCTCATTCCTTTCCTCACTTAGATATGGGTGCCATCTAAACGTGAAAGAAAAATGCAAAATAAATTCAATGGATCTAGGAAAATAAACTAATTTAAGCTTCTCAAACTTGAAAGAGCTTAAAAATTCATGGATTTAACCTTAAAAATAAAAATATTTCTCAAAATTTTAGTTTTTCTCAATGAGAACAAAATCCATGGAGAAAAAAAAATAATGAGTTTAGAATGTAGATCTGACCTCGGGATGAAGAAATCAGGTGATTTCAAGTTCCAAAACTTGAAAATCCAGCTTTAAATGGGATCTCTAGGTAGTATTTTCTCGAAAAACACTAGAGAAGGAAGCTTACGCGTCAAAAATGGTGTGGGGGGGTTTAAGAAGATGAGTTTTCGGGTTCAGGCCGAATCAGCGCTTAGGCGTTGAATTCTAGCGCCTAGGCGCCAAACTCGCCTTTCCAAAAATTCGATTTAAATTAAATATTTTCTACCAAATCTTATCAAATTTGACTCCTAATTACTCTTATGAGAGTATTAATCCAAATTAAATCCTCCAAATATTTTTACAATCAATTTAAAATGATAGTATAGATCCACAAACATGTATCAAAATTCTTCAATTCCAATCCCTAATTTCCATTCCAAATTCAACAAATTTCAGCACAAGACTGTATCAAGGTTCATAGTTTTATAAATAACACAAACAACAACATATTCAAAGCAAACATTAAAATCCAATAACACACATTGAACAATTAAGAAAACACACAAATTCGATATTCAACACACTAACACAAGACTCGATCACACCTAAAACACATATAGGATCTATTTAACACCGATCTTCAATTATCATCTCTTTTGCAATAAAGTTCGCTAGGACCGAAGGGATAAAACACCAATGGCATTGGAAATTCCAAAGCCATCTTTTCATCAATCCACTTTCTCTTCACGTACATTTCTACTTGAGCGTCATGATAGGCTGCCATATGATCAGATTGAAGTTTGGTTTGCCATTCCAAGTGTTCGTATTGGTGGTACATCTCATGGAGAAGATTACCAATACTTTGAAGTTCTGCTTCAATCTTATCCATTCGACTAAACATTTTCTCCACACTAACAACAATAAAACTATTAAAATAATGCTGAGGATCTTTAGGAGATTTGTCTCTTACATCATTTCCATGATTTCCTCTATCCATTGCCTCCAAATACTTCTTAACTCCTCCAAAATGGATTTATCTGGTCGAAATTAATGTTTCTATGGGTTTGGAGACGAAGAATAGGCTATAAATAAAGAGATTTCGTGTGAAAAACTGAAGAATTTCGGTTTTTCCACGATCTGTAACCGTGGTGCTTAGGCACCGGAATCTGGCGCCTAGGCGCCAGATCTTTGATAGACTCCGATTCGCCTATCATCAAATTTTGCAAGTTTCAGTCGTAAAAATAGTTCTAATAAAAGGGTATGATCAACACACAAACATAATTACAAAAAATTCATATCACAAACAATCACAAATGAAGGTTAACTTGATCTCCTTTTTTACTCACATTTGTCATGGAGTGGTCCAAGTCCAAATTCTATATACTTCAAGAAAATGTTTAGCTTAAGCCAATACAGACTTGTTAGCCTTCTATTTCCAGAAGTCATATACAAATTTAGTCAAGACGAAGGCATAACCTTACAAAAATAATTTAACCCACACTAATAAATATGGGTTGCCTCCCGCAAAGCGCTTGGTTTAACGTCATCAGACGACCTAATTAATTGAATTAATCAGGTAGACTCAGCTCATAAGCCTCTTTGTAATTTAATTTCATTTCTCCTATATAAGGCTTCAGTCTTAATCCGTTAACTTTAAATACTTTTCTAGTTTTGGGATCTTTGATATCCACAGCTCCATAAGGTTATACTTTCTCAATTATATATGGTTCCATCCATTTAGATTTTAATTTTCTAGGAAAAAGTTTTAAACGAGCATTAAATAATATTACTTCTTGTCCAAGCTCAAATATTTTCCTTGAAATCATTTTGTCATGCAATTTCTTCATTCTTTCTTTATAAATTCTTGCATTTTCTAAAGACTTATTTCTTATCTCTTCCATTTCATTCAATTGTAATAATCATTTTTCTCCTGCAGTATTCAAAGTATAATTGAACTCCTTTATCACCCAATAAGCTTTATGTTCAAGTTCAACAGGTAAGTGACAATGTTTACCATAAATTAACCGATAAGGTGAAATTTCGATAGGTGTCTTATAAGCTATTATATAAGCCCATAATGCAAAATCAAGTCTATCAACCCAGTCAGTTCTTTTAGGATTATCAGTCTTTTCAAATATTCTTTTAATTTCTCTGTTTGACACTTCAGTCATTCCACTTGTTTGAGGTTGATAAGCAGTTGAATTCTATGTTTAATTCTGAATTTTTGCAGCAATGATTGAATTCTTATATTTCTGAAATGACTTCCCCCATCTGTGATAATTATCCTGGGCATTCCAAATCTTGTAAAAATCATCTTCTTTAAAAATTTTGATACACTTTTGGAATCACAGTTAGGTAAAGCTACAGCTTCGATCAACTTTGAAACATAATCAACTGCTAATAAAATTTAAATTTTTCCAGATGATGGTACGAAAGATCCCATAAAGTCTAAACCCCATACATCGAAAATTTCGATTTCTAATATAAAGTTTAGAGTCATTTCATCTTTTCTAGATATATTTCTCATTCTTTAACATCGATCACAAGTTTTCACATAATGTCCAACATCTTCAGATAAAGTAGGCCAATAAATTCCATAATTTAAAATTTTAAATGCAGTTTTATCAACTCCAAAGTGTCCTCTAAATTCAGAATCGTGACATTTTTGAATAATTACAAAAGTTTCTTCATAAGGTACACATCTTCGAATCACAGAATCTCTTCCTAATTTAAATAAATAAGGTTCTTCCCAAATATATGATTTACAATCATTCTTGAATTTCTTAATGTATTTAATATTCATCCCATAAGGTAAAATATTGCTAACCAAGTAATTAACTATATCTGCATACCAAGGCATTTAAGGCATATGTAATCCTTGAATGACATATAATTGTTCATCCGAGAATTTCTCATTTATCTTTTCTTCATAAATCTTCTCATTATTATTTTTGATTCTTGATAAATGACCAGCAATTTGGTTGTCAGTTCCTTTTATGTTCACAATTTCAAAATCAAATTCTAGCAAAAGTAAAACCCATCTGATCAATCTAGGTTTAACATCCTTTTTAGACATTAAATACTTAATAGAAGAATGATCAGTATGTACGATATATTTTGTTCCAAGAAGATATGGTCTAAATTTATCAAGGGAATATACTATTACTAAAAGCTCTTTTTCAGTAGTAGTGTAATTTATTTGAGTTTCATTAAGAGTTTTGCTAACATAAAATATAACTTTGCAAATTTTCTTATATTTTTGTCCTAATACAGCACTGATTGCATAATCACTTGCATCACACATTAATTCAAAAGGTTTATTCCAAACAGGTGCAACAATAACCGATGCAGTGATTAATTTTTTTTTCAGAATATTGAACGCCTTCAGACAATCTTCATTAAATACAAATTTAGCTTCTTTTTCTAATAAATGGCAAAGAGGTATAGCAATTCTAGAAAAATCATTTATATATCTCCTATAAAATCTAGCATGACCCAGAAAACTTCTCACATCAGTAATGGTAGTAGGTGGTTGCAGTTCAGCAATAATTTTCACTTTTGTCTAATCAACTTCCATCCCTATTAGTGAAACTTTATGTCCAAGTACAATTCCTTCTATAACCATAAATTGATATTTTTCCCAATTTAGCACTAAATTTGTTTTTTCACATATCTTCAAAACTTTCATTATATTTTCCAAGCAAGATTCAAACGAAGTTCCAAAAACTGAAAAATGGTCCATAAATACTTCAATTCCTTTATTAATCAAATCACAGAATATTGACATCATACATCTTTGAAAAGTTGCAGGTGCATTGCATAAACCAAAAGGCATTCTTCTAAAGGCAAATGTTTCATAAGGACTTGTAAATGTTGTCTTTTCTTGATCCCCAGGAGCAAAGGGTAATTAATGATAACCAGAATATCCATCAAAAAAACATAAACATGAGTATCCATCTATTTTATCCAACATTTGATCCAAGATAGGTAAAGGAAAATGATTCTTTCTAGTGGCATTGTTTAATTTTTGATAGTCAATGCAAATACGCCATCCAGTAACTTGTCTTGTTGGGATTAATTCATTTTTTTCATTAACAATGACAGTTACTCCTCCTTTCTTCGGAACACAATGAATAAGACTCACCCATTGGCTAACCTAAATAGGATAAATAATTCTAGCATCTAACCATTTCAAAATCTCTTTCTTGACAACCTTTTTCATAATTGGGTTAATCTTCATTGAGGTTCAATAGTGGGTTTACAATTTTATTCCATAAAAATTCTATGCATACAGATTAAAGGGCTTATTTCTTTTATATCTGCAATAGTCCAACCAAAAGCTTTCTTATAATTCTTCAGAACTCTTATTAATTTCTCTTCTTGATCTTTGCTTAATTCTGAAGATATAATTACAGGTAAAGTTAATGAATTTCCTAGAAATGCATACTTTAAATGTGCAAGTAACATTTTTAATTCCAGTTCAGGGGCTCTTTCAATTAAGGGTAAAAGTACATCATTTTTAGCTATGTCTTAAATTTCCCAATTTTCATGAATATAATGAGTTTCTTCAGATAAATTTTCTTCATTTAATGACTCATTTTATAACATAGATTCTTTATCTTTATCATCAGAAATGACCTTATATTTTTCTTGATAATGCTTTTCAATTATATAATCAAAAATTTCCATCCGATAACATTATTCTTTATCAGGATACCTCATTGATTTCAGAACATTGAATGTTATCTCCTGATCATTAACTCTCATCGTTAATTCTCCTTTTTGCACATCAATCATAGCTCGACCGGTAGCTAGAAAAGGTCTCCCTAAAATGATAGGTATTTCTTTATCTTCTTCCATATCTAGAACAATGAAATCCACGGGGAAGATAAATTTATCTACCTTAACAAGAACATCCTCTATAACTCCTTTCGGATAAGTGATTGATCGATCAGCTAACTATAGAGTTGCAGTGGTAGGAGAAATCTCTCCTAAATCTAACCTTCGAAAGATTGAAAATGGCAAGAGATTAATACTAGCTCCTAAATCACATAAGGCTTTTCCACAGAATTTTTCTCCAATAGCACATGGTATAGTGAAACTTCCAAGATCTTTAAGTTTGAGGTAATTTCTTCGAATTATTGCATTACATTCTTCACTTAATGCAACGAGCTTTCATAAGCTTCAAATTTTCTCATCTTGCTTAAAATATCCTTCATAAATTTTGCATAGCTTGGCATTTGCTCCAAAGCTTCAGCAAAAGGAATGTTGATGGTAAGTTTCTTAAAAATTTCAAAGAACTTAGAAAATTGATAACTGCGAAACCGCACGAAAAAGACCATTGGAAGACACTATGGAAAAGCTAAGAACCGACATTCAACGATTAGCAAGAGAAAGAGAAGAAAAGTTTGGAGATGAAGTTGACTCGTCGGAGTTCATTGATGATGAATATGTGGAGATCAACATGGTTGAGACACGAGCATCGTCAGCTTCGCAAGGTGCCCCGACAGCTGCGGAGAGAGATGAACCGGAAGCATTAAGAGCACAAATTCGAGAAAAAGATGATACAATCTCTCAAATGGCAAAAAGGATTGAAGAGATGGCTGCAGCCCTAGCCACTCTTCAGAGTCAAGTTCAACCCCCAAGAGAAACGCCTCTAGAAGTTATTCATATTACAGACGGAGGAAAAGAGATTACATCCGTTAACGGAGACGATCAGCCGAAGAAAGATTCTACCTGAATATGATTCCAGAGAAGGACATCAAGAACATGGTAGAACAGCGAAGTGCGAGAAGCCTTAGCACGATCCTAAGGGCGGAGCATCTATTTAGATGGGTAGACCTTACCGTGAAGAATTTGATGCAGTACAATACCCAAAAGGCTTCGTACCACCTCTGTTCAGGACTTTTGATGGCACCGGAAACCCTCGACAGCATGTTGCACATTTTCGCGCTAGTTGTTGCAACGCCGGTGGAAGTGACGCCTTACTCTTCCGACAATTCGTCAGCAGCCTGTCTAGGATCGCCTTCGATTGGTATGCAGAGTTACCGAACGGTTCGGTAAAGACATTTTCAGAATTGGAAAACCTCTTTGTGAAACGGTTTGCCGGAGCTCAACACCATATCACCATCGGTGACTTAGTGGTGGAGAAACAGAAACCAAATGAAACTTTAGTGGACTACATACTTCGATGGAGAAATCTAAGCATGAAATGTGAGCCACAGCTACAAGAGCAGCATGCAGTCGGTATCTTGCTTAAAAGCATTCACGGCCCGATAGTACTTCTCCTTAAGGGATTTACGATTAAGACTTTCGAGAAGTTGTTAAGCAAGGCCGGAAGCTTGCAAGAGGAAGCGAAGCAACTAAGTTTCGTCGATAAAACAGACAAACAGAAGCCTGTGAAGACACTTGAAAAGAAATCCGGGATCTTCGCGGCAGTCGATAAGGGCAAGCAGCCAATGCAAATACAGCTGGAGCAGCCGCAGCCCAGCTATCAACAACCTCAGCAGAACTACCAACAACCTCAACCCGGTTATCGACCAACTCAACAATATGAGCAACCGCCTCGTCCACGAGCGCACGTTAAAGGAGCTTATAAATAGAGAATATCCATTCAAGAATGAGGCGAGTGCTAAAGATGTTCCGCAGTTTGATGAAGACTTCGATTTTCGACCGCGTAACCCGGGAAGCCAGAAGAAGTCAACAAGAAAGACCATCCCAACTACTGCCCTTACCACTAGATGCTTGGACATAAGATAGAGGATTGCATCACCTTCAAAAGTTGGCTTGACAACAATCTCCGAAAAGGGAACATAACGATCCTAAAGGAATACATGAAAGAACCTCAGAAAGGAGGTTCTGTCAATGTTATTTCAACGGATCCCATTGTTCTGATAGACCCTTACACGACCGATGATGGATGGAGTACCGCTTGGACGAAGTCATCGAAGAAAATTTTGGATCGCATCCAAACCGCTTTGGCGCGTGCTTCAACTCAGAGTTTGAAACCTGTCAAGTCGGCGCTATCACTTGCAATTGAAGAACCGGCCCAGGAAGAAAAGATCATAGAAAAGAAGGAGATCGTAGAAGAGGAAAAGACCGAGGCTCCTAAGGCTAGACTAGGGGTCGCTTATCCTAGGATGGTTGTTTCCGATTCGGGGGAAAAATTCCTCGAACCTCTGACTCTGTATGATTATTTGCTCGCTCCGGCGGGATCTTATAATGATAAGAGTTATGGCGTTGGCTACGCTTTGACTGTTTCTAACGATTACGTTACTAACGACAACCAATATAATCCGGATTCCTATTTCGATACCAATAACAATTCTCAAATCATACACAATCTCGACAATCACGATGACAAAGAAGACATTCATCAAGAAGGCTACGAAAGTTCAACAAGCAATGAATCTATTTGTGAATTCCAAGGAACTCCAATCACCATAGAGTTAGAGCTTTCAGATTTCGAAGCGACTCCAGAAGAACTCTGTCATGCCGATTCAAAAGGAGACACCTGTAAACTCAGTACCAGTTTCAGAAGAAATCACATAAGTCAATTTAAGGAGCGGAAGGGTTCCACCTCCGAGAATGGGTCCAAAAGACAAAGGAAAGCAGGTGGTTGTTCAGGAAGAATCAACCCCAGCAGAAGAATTGCCCATTCGGGAAGAAACTAAGACACATGGTAACAAAGTGGACTATAACGTGCTAGCCCATCTTAGGAAAGTGAGCATCTACGACGCTCTCATCTTATCAAAAGAGACGAGGGAAGCTCTGATCAAGGCCTTACTTGATCCGGAGATTTGTTTAGCTCGGATGGCTCCGAGATTCCTTAGACGAGGTTTGCTCGTTAAAGGAACAGCCGAGGTGTTACCCACGGACGATGATCTACTACTTGGGACGGCTCGATCACAACCGACCGTTGTACATTTCGATTCATAATCGGAAAATTTACGCTCTCCGCAGTATTGGTGGATCCGGGAGCATCGATCAACATAATGAATCTTCGGACGCTAGCATACTTAGAAATTGATGCTCGCGAGCTTGAAGCAGACAAGATGTTACTAAGAGGATTCAACCAGAAAGGAGAAAGAGCCCTTGGATCAATAACGCTGTTGATGAAGACCGGTGACTTAGCAAAGACAACCGCAAAATTTCACATAATTGACTCTGAGACATCGTTCAACGCTCTACTGGGCCAGCCGTGGATCCATGAAAACCGGATGGTACCATCGTCTCTGCATCAGTGCATAAAATACAACGAAGGAGGAGAACAGTGCATTAAAGGTGATTTGCAGTACATGAGATTGGAATCCATGAAGATGCAGCTTGTTACGCACCTCCGAAGAAAACAATCTTCTCCAGAAACACCGTGCCAAATGAAGTAAAAGAAATTCGAGACAATGAAGAACCCGAAGTTCTAGTCCAACGAGTCACTCACCACTCCCTTACGGCGAGATGGTGAAGGTTTCTCCGGAACTCGCATCCGAGGTCGAGGCCGGGGACGAGGTCGTGGAAGAGACACTGGGACAGTTGGACGAAAAAAATCGATGATCAACGTTGATTGGGAGAACAGCTCTGAGGAAGAAGAGGAAGTCAAGAAAGAAGCAGCTACAATAAGCCGGAAGAAACCACAATTCAAGATTTCTCTCGAAGATGAGAAGAATGAAGAATTCAAATCGATGTACGAGAAGATTAACCACTATGTACACACTATGACCCTGACCCCGATCCAGTCTAATAAGATCGATGGTATGGTGGTCAAAGAAGTACATAGCAGCGGTGCAAAGCCAATCAAATTTTACCGTGGCACTTCTTCTTCCAATACTGAAAACGATGTACAATTTGAAGATGTCACTTCTTCCGAATTAATGGAATTACCTTTTGAGTGGTACTCTCCTTGTGTTCAAAATTTAATTCAGCGTGGTGTCTTACCTCAACAATGGACAAAAGGCCGATCACAACACTTCGAAAAATTATGGAATAATGTCGGTCGGCCTCCCAATTCAAAACATGGTCTCGGATTCGGCACAGTAGGTTCAGTTGACGATACGGAATTTTGTTTGGTTGTCACTTGCGAACCTAATGAAGACTGCTTGGAAGCTTCAGAGGACCTCGAGGATCTACCAATTGGAGACGCTCCACCAGAATTCGAAGAAGAAATCAAATCTACAATAGATGAGTTAATGGAAGTTAACTTAGGTACTAGAGAAAAGCCTAGACCAACCTTTGTTAGCTCCTTACTCAATAAAGAAGATTCCGAGGAAATTATCAAGCTATTAATGGAATTCAAGGACTGTTTTGCTTGGAGTTACGATGAAATGCCAGGATTAGCTCCGAAGTCGCAGTTCACGGTGCTAGGAGTGGATCCTACTTCCGTTTCGGTCGACAAGCTTCCGGAAGAATGCGTTTGGAAATTGAACAACAAGTAATAGCTGAAGTTAAGAAGCTAATTGATGCTAAATTTGTCCGTGAAGAACAATACCCTACTTGGCTAGCTCAATGTGGTACCGATCGGGAAGAAGAATGGTCGGATCGGAATCGCGTGGATTTCAGAGACTTGAACAAAGCATGTCCAAAGGATGAATTTCCACTACCAATTCCAGCGTTAATGATCGACATCGCTTCGACACATGAAATATTCTCTTTCATGGAAGGATCTTCAGGATATAACCAGATAAAGATGGCACCAGAAGACGAAAAGCTCACGGCATTCAGAACACCAATCGGAGTGTATTGCTACACAATAATGCCATTCGGACTAAAGAACGCAGGAGCAACATACCAAAGAGCAATGACAAAGATTTTTGATGAGCTCATTCACAACCAAGTTGAGTGCTATGTGGATGATATGGTCATCAAAAGCAAACTGAAGGAGGATCACCTGTATGATTTGAGAATTGTCTTCGAGCGACTAAGGCAATACAACCTTAAGATGAATCCCTTAAAATGCGCCTTCGGCGTTACCTCCGGGAAATTCTTAGGATTTGTTGTCTGACATCGCGGGATTGAAATTGATCCAGAAAAGATTAAAGCTATCTTAGAAATGCCGCCTCCCAAAACCTTAAAACAGCTACGATCTGTCGGCATATTTTTAGGTTATGTGTTTTATTTTGAAAAGGGAGTCGCCTACAGAAATTGTCGGCGAATTTTTTATATTTTAAATTTAATTTAAATATATAGTTTAAAAGATAACATTTGATTTTGAAAATAATTTTAAGTTTAAAAGTTTTAAGATATGAAATCAAACCGATCTCACATCCCAAATAGTTTATATAAACGAGCACCGCACTACAAATCGTGGATCTATCCCGAAGAATAGACACGCTGCTTGATGATGGGGCTCGATTAAATAAACTAGAAAGGTTTGTGACATCCGTTTGGTCTGCGAACCAATTTTATAAGCCGACAAATTCCCTGCTTAATATGAAACTATTAAACGGGGTTTATATTACTCAGGTTCTTAAAGTTCCCTATAAGGGCAAGCCCCTATAGTTAATTACATCTTAAGTGACGGGAATCACCTAAGAAAACTCTCGATAATAATCAATAATTCCGCTCTCAAGAATTTCAAAGTTTAAGTTTTCAAAAGGATTGAATTTTGGAAATTTCAATAGGGAATGGATCAAATTTAGAACATTTTTATTTTGGGAATTCAAAGGAAGAAAAGTAGAAGAGATCACGTATTCGAAGCGGACTTCGGTAATCTCCCGACTATCCTATTGTTTGGCTTGGATTTAGGAAAGTCCTAATGTTTATTTAATGTTTTAATCTTGCCAATTTAGTTAATTAGGGCTTATATTTATATGATAGAATCATACAAATTGCCTAGAAGATATGAGGGTTTATGTCGTATCGGACGACTACCTCGGAATCCTAAGACCTAGGTTAGGGCTTAATTTGCAATGCGGATGCCTAACGAAGAGTTGAGGATTTATGTTGCACTAGGCGGACTACCTCGAAGTCCTATGGCTTTGTTATTTAATTCTAGGAAAGTTTTGTTGATGTAGGTTCAAGTTTTGCCGACGACGATGGCCGTGCTCGCCCACCATGCTCCGAGCTCCTTGTTGTTGCAGAGGTTTAGTTTTAGAAATCATAAATCAAGAGATGGGAGAAGTGTTCGGTTTAGAGAAGTTTTAATTTCCAAGTGTTTTTTGTGTTTTAATTAAAACAAATCTTAAAGTTGATTATAACGACACCGGTTAAGATCCCACGGTTCCATCCTTCCGCATCATTATTTTTATCGGATTCACTTAGTCCGGATGAATTTGCTAAACTCAATCGAATGAGTTCCACACTTTCATTTAGACCGTGGGAAATCTCGTTAGCAACACGTAGGTTACATCATCCGAGGTATTCCCGATCATCCAACAAGACGTTTTAATTTAGTTGTAATTGTAGTTTTGTGTTCGTTTGTGATTAAATTTTGAGTTGTTTTATATTTTGAAATGTTGTGGAAGTGAATTTTATCTTGTAGTGTCTTTTATTTTAATTTTGGGTTTCAGTTTTGGTTTCTGTCCTAAAGGTGTAGGTTTTCATGCAACTGTTGTTTATCATGCAAGAAAAGTAAGTGCGATGCGATTAAATAAATTTCAAGTAAAATAAATTGCAATAAAATAAAAGCGTACCCGGAGGGTCTTCCCGTCATCCCAAGCTGCACTTAAAACACAATTTAGAGCATTTAAGCATTCATAGCAATTTCCTAGGTAAAGCTAAGGGAAAGGGTTATGGTTTTCTACCAAGTTCCTAATCCTATAGCTAGTCATTTCCTATGACGTCTAGGTTCTTTGTGTTTGAGGACGATCTTCTTCATCAAAGAATAACTAAGTTCAATTGTTCTTATAAATATCCTATCATATTGAGGAAGTGCTTAGGAAGGGTCCTAAACATCTTTTCAATATTTCTAGGATTGTTTTAAGTCCAAATGAATTTAGTTATATAAATGAATCGATCGTCCGAGGTTTTCAATTTTTGTTAACTTGCTCAGTGAACTAGGACATTTGAATATCCTATAAGTGAAGTAACATTTCATTTTGTATTCTGTTTAGGAGTTATGATAGTAAAAGCTCCTAAGGGCAAAATGATACTTAATGATTCGTGATGCAATTTTAAGTTCAAATTAATGATTTAAGTTTGGAATAGTGTTCAAGTTATTTTAGATTTATTTTTGAGTTCTTTATGTCTTAGGTGATGTTATTTAATTCAACTTAATTCAATTTAATTTAATTTAATTTAATTTAATTTAATTTAATTCATTTAATTTAATTTAATTTATTTATTTATTTAATTTTATTTATTTAATTTAATTTAATTTAATTTATTTATTTAATTTTATTTAATTTTATTTAATTTAATTTAATTTATTTAATTTAATTTATTTAATTCATTTAATTTAATTTAATTTGTTTATTTAATTTAATTTAATTTAATTTTAATTTATTTAATTTAATCTTGATTTAATTTAATTTTAATTTAATTTACTTAATTTAATTTAATTTTTAATTTAATTTAATTTAATTTAATTGAAATTTTTGAAAGAGTTTAATGATTTAATTTTAGTTTAATGATTAAGTCTTTTAATATTTTAAATTTGAGTTATCATTTTAATTAAGAGTTGAATATTAATGAGATGATTAAATTTAGGGATTTTTAAATTAAAGAATAAATCTCTTCCTAATAATATCCCTATTTTAATAATTCCAATTTTATTATTCTTCCAAATTCAATTAATTATTTAATTAAAGTTTAATCATTTTAAATTGCTTAATGGGTTTCTACCCTTTAATTATTAAATTTCAATCATCCAAATCAGATTAGGATCAAATATTTTACTTGTTAATTTTTATTAAACCTAAAGTTTTAATTAAGGGTTAAAATTTTAATTACCATTTTGTCCTTTAAGCCTAATAATTTCATAACTCACTAAATTGAACTCAAATGAACTTGAAATTTTTATGTGACTTCATTTATGTGTCAATAAAGACATGAGAGGAGAAAATGTGATTTTCCTGTATTTAATTTATTTATATAATTATTTTTTGTAGAAAATAGAAATTTCCAAGGAAAATTCAATAATATGACCAAGGGAAAGTTTCTGTCCTTAAAAAAATTAGGGGACATTCCTAATGACCACAGGACCACTTGGACCAAATTTTGTAATTTTTTGAATTATATTTTATTTATTAGAATTATTCTAAGTTCTGGAGTATTAATTAATTTAAAAATAAAATAAATGTTGAAAAATAAATTTTATAATTTTTAAAATTCTCTCTGATATCAAGGATTCCAGAGAACCAAACTTTACAATTTTCTGATTTTTCTTTGATTTATTATAATTATTTTGGTGAAAATGCTAGAAAATACATTTTTTTTAATTTTAAAATTACTCTAGAGCTTTAAAAATTAATATCTCACTAAATAGACCTAGGAAAAATATGGGACTTGTTCCTAAGTGATTGAAATTCAAAATATGACATTTTGGTGAATTTTATTATTTTTGTGATTTTTATTATTTTTTTATTATTAAAAATATTAAAATAATATTAAAAATCAACTTTTTTAGAAAATTGAAATTTTAATTTTCTTAAACTCCCCTGATATCAGAGAGACTCCAAAACCAATTTGGTGAATTTTTGAAAGATATTTTGAAAGTTATGAATTTTTAAAATTTAAAATGACTAAGTGGCTTAATTAACCCAATTAGTGGGGCTAACCAAGTCCAATTGACCTCAAATTTTTATGATGGGTTCCTCTGATCCTAAAGGTCAGTGGAGAATTGATTTCAAGTCAATTTGATCTATGGTTAACTCTAATTAATTAGAAACCTATTTTGGGTGTTTAAGCCAATTAGGGTTAATCTAAGTGAATTAACTCAAATCCTATTTTTCCTAGGGTTCTCTCGGTCATAAGGAACATCACCAAATTTTCCTAGAATTTATTTCACAACATGCTAATTTTTGAAATTAAAATACTTAAAGCAGCAACATGCATTTGAAAAATCAATAACTTTTCACAGAGATGGCCTCTCGACCTTGGAAAATTCAGGGAATGTCCCTAAGTTCGGAGGCTTCAAAAGCCCTATAGTCTCATGCCATGGTGAATTGTATACATGCATGGAGAATTAAAACAATGCAGGGAGTAAATAATTAATTAAAAATAAAATACTGGACAAAATTAATTAATTTCTTTTCCACATTATTCTCCTCTGTTCACCGAGCAAGAGGGTATTTTTATTTTATTTTTGTGATTTTTCTACACAAAGTTATGAATTTTCCAAGTTTAGGGAATTAAATAAATAGAAAATATCCCTATTTATCTACTTAAGTGACGCGGCGCCGCGTCAACCTTAACGTCTCCGAAGGCACACGCGTCACGATTCCATTCGACGCCGCCATCCGCGTCAGCGCTCCCGGGACCCGCTGTATCGCTCCGCCTTCTCATCCGGCGCGATCCTGGCCGTCCGTGCACGCGTGTATTAAATGGACGGCATCCGTTCATCGTCCATGACTGGTGTGATCCCGTGACCGTCCACACTCTAACCCTAAGAACTCACTCGATTCTCAATGGATTTTCGTGTTCTTATGCTCTATGGATTCGTCTCGAAGAGACGAACACATCCATACGGTAAACATGCATTGAAATTAAGGCATTTGAAATGGAGAATCTCCGAAGCTCGGGATGAAGAATTAGCTCATACCTTTGCTCGGAGAAGTGTGGCTTCGATCCGAGAGTTGCTCGCACCTTCGATCGGGTCCCAGCGAAGCTCCGCATGAAGTCTCCCGGTCCAGTGAATTGTCTAGGTTGGACTTCGACCACAGCTCGATCACAAAGCTTGGAGGCCGGAGCAACCGGGTGACCCGGAGATGGGGCTTTTATCGGTGGACACCTTCCCTTGGTCTGGTGAAGGTGTAGAGACAATCAATTTGGGGATTGGCTGACTGTGGAGGAGTGTCCTGGTTTTGGACTTGGATTTCAACTCTGAAATTGAGCTCACAGAGAAGAAATGGCAGGGGGATCTCACTGGGGATCAAGTGCTCGTGTATGAGGAGGGGTCCGGAACAATTTTGGCGAGTTTTGGCAAGGTTTTTGCAACTCTCCTTTCATGGCCGTGAGGGGGTGGTGTTTAAATAGGCATGGTCGGAGGCTCTCCCGGGGGTTTAATGGTTGGGATCACTGCTTAGGTCAAGGGAAGAACAGCCATGCTATCCATTCGGGTTGGGACAAGTCAGCAATGGAGAATTCCAATGTTGGCTCATATGCGAGCTTTCGGCCATGGTGTTTTCCGGCGATCGGGGTGGCGGCCGGCAGGCATGGGTCACCCTCGTGGTCAGTGGGTCGTGGCTTCGATGTTTGTGAAGGCAATTGGTGGCTGCCATGTGTAAAGTGGTTGAATCAAAATGGAATGGGGAAAGGGTCATTTTGGCTTCAATTTGGTCAACCCATTGGTTTGGGTTGGGTGCACCCCCCATGGCCTCGATTTTGGGCCGAGAGGATCAGTTAGGTCACTGCCATGGAGTGGTGAAGTCTCCATCCATGGTGAGGTGGCTAAGCATGGTTTAGTGTGTGACATGCTTAAGGTAAAAAAAGGTTAAAGGAGGTTTAAGAAAGAACCCCTCTTCTTGCCATAAATGGACTAATGACAAGTCAAAGCCCTCATGGCTTCATGTGGCTTCGAGAATGGCTTGTTCATGGCTCCATTTGGCTTGGGAAAAGGTTGGGTCAATTTCATAAAAATGGGTTTTAAGAATTTTGGATATTTTGGTGTGAATTTGTATGGGGCTTGATTTGGAATTGTTTGGTGATGGAATTATAACTTAGGGAATGGCTTTGATTAAATGGATGACAAATGGAAATGTCATGTGGGCTTTAGGGCCAAATTTGGGCTTTTATGTTTAGTGGAAATGGGCTTTTAGGGAGGTTTAGGGAAGTGGGCTTTTAAATTTAAAATGGATTTTGGGATGAGATTTTGGTAAAGGCTTGGGCCAAATAATTGTTGAGCTTGGTTTAGGGATGCTTCATGAGTGATTTAAAACAAGTTTGAGGTGATTTGGGTTTGAATTGGTTTGAATTTGGGTTTAATCGGCAAGTGAGCCTATGTAGGTCAAATTGGGCTAACTTGGGCCAATGTTGGGCTAGGGTTGAAATTGATGTAAAATAAATGTTGAGAAATATTTATGGGAGTGTTTCAAAGAGGTTTTGGCTTTGGTTAGGTTTTGATTTTAGGATTTGGGCTCATTTGGGCTAGGTTTAGGTTTAGGTCAAAATTGGGCTTTTTGATTTTGGGTTGAATTTGAGTGGGGTTTGGGTCTAAATTTTGGGCAAATCATGCTAGTGTTTTGTTTATGGGGATGTCAAGGAAGGTTTAGAAAAGATTTGGGGTTAATTGGAGTTGAATTGGGTGAGTTTGGGTTAGGTTTGGGTCATAGGTCCAAATTGGGCTTTAAGGCCAAAAGTGAAATTGGATCCCAATGCCACTCAAATTGGGCTTGTATTTGGTCTAGATTGGTGTTGGGGATGTTGAATTGAAGTTTAGAATTGAATTGGACCAAAATTGGGGTCAATTGGGTAGATTTGGTTTGACATTGGGTTTACTTTGGGTTAAAATGGGTCAAATTGGGGGTTTTGATAAAAGTGGGGTAAATTGACAAAATTGGCCCATGGTGTAGTTGAACAAAATGAAATTGGGAATATTTGGGATTTTCTGGAATTTTCTGGGAATTTTCTGAATTTTTGGATTTTTGGGTCAAAAGGGGTATTTTGGGTATTTGGAAGGTATTGGGGGTATTTTTGGAATTTTTGGCATTTTTGGTTATGGATGATCAATTTAAGTGATGTGGAAATGTTTGAGATTGATTTTGGAGAATTTTGGGTGATTTGGAAATTTTGAGAAATTTGGGTAGTTTGAAGCGCATTTGGTAGGTTAGGCGGGGTGTAGGGTCCCGGGGTCAAAAATTGAAAATTTGGAAAATTGAAGATTGGGTGGATGTAAGTGGAATGCAACCATTTTGGTTGAGCCATGAAGCCACATCAAGCTCATATGAGCCATGAAGGGACTCATTTGAGGTATTCACTATGTTGTTCCTAACCCTCTTGCGCAAGGGCTTAGGGGTTAAGGACCATCCATGTGAATCACCTACATGAGTCGAGAGGTCAAGTCGGGTATGGGTGTGTTTTTAGGAGGTGTGTGAAAGTGTAGTGTGTGTGCAAGTCAACCCTTCACCGGACCGAGGCTACCCAGGGCGATCCTAAGGCCAAAGAGTCCCATAGGAACTCATCCTTTAAACTTCCACATTTGATTTCAACCCTCTAGGTGATTAGGGGTCTACGATCAAGTTTGTGGAGTTTGCAGGGAGTTAAGAAGTGGTTTAAAATTCTAGATGGTGGATCCCAATTCTAGTCCTCTAAGATAGTCAAAGGAAAAGCCTAAGGCTAGATCCTAAGTACTAAAGAGAAGAAGAGAAGACCTCATCAAAAATGAGGTCAACACGATCCTTTCAAGGGAAGCTGGCATATCTTCGACGCTTTATTTCGAACTTGTCAGGTAGGTGTCAGCCCTTCTCAGCATTAGTTAAAAAGGACGCCAAATTCGTTTGGGAAAAGAAATGCCAATGGGCCTTCGAGGACATTAAGCAATACTTAATGACACCTCCTGTCTTAGCAGCCCCAGTCTCAGGTAGACCGTTGATACTTTATACCCCGGCTCTAGACGACTCCCTTGGAGCCCTGCTAGCCCAGGTCAATGATGAGGGAAAAGAAAATGCTCTCTACTACTTAAGCCGTCGTTTGATTCCGATGGAAGTAAAGTATCCTCCAATTTAGAAGCATTGTTTGGCCCTGATCTTCGCCGCACAGAAACTCAGGCATTACATGCTCTCTCATAAGGTCAACCTTATCTCGAAAGTTAATCCGTTGCAATATTTGATGACCCGTCCAACACTTTCCCGCGGACTTGCCGGGTGGTCGATGATACTATTGCAATTCGACATAACTTTCGTTCCTCTTCGTGTCGTAAAGGGACAAGTTCTAGCTGACTTCCTTGCAGCACACCCTTTACCGGCACTGATGATCGACGTTGGGAACTATACTTTGACGGAGCGTCCTCAGCACAGAAAGACAAAGAATTGCAAACGATAGTGCCCGGTAAGGCAGGAATCGAACTAATCTTTATAACACTGGAGCGGGGGATGTTAAGATACACCTACCACTTAACAGAGCCGTGCACAAACAACGAGGCAGAATACGAAGCCCTCATAACAGGACTAGAACTGACCATTCAAATGGGAATAACGGGTATCAACATCTACGGAGATTCTCAGTTGATCATTCAATAGGTCGCAGGAAAATACAAAATTTTAAAGCCAAGACTCGAGCAATACTTTCAGTATGCCATGAAACTGTTGGAACAAATTCTGAATGTAACAATCTACAAGATCCCCAGAAGAGAAAATGCTCTCGCGGATGCGCTAGCTCACCTTGCAAAAGAATTTTCCTGCTTACAAGACGAGTCAATTGAAGTGTTAATTCAAGGACGACAGGTCCTATCACAGCTCGACATGGATACGATACAGAAATCAGAAAAAGCAGAGGAATCAGTTGCAACAGTGACGGAAAACACAGAAGATTGGCGTCAACCGCTAATAGACTACCTGCAAACAGCGAAATTACCAGACGATAAGTTATTAGCACATCAAATCAAGAAAAGAACTCTGTCTTACGCATTAATAAACAATACATTATACAGATGGTCTTTTGATCAGATGTGGTTAAGATGCATGAGCGGGTCCGAGGCTCGTGAAATTGTCAAAGAAGTACATTCAGGACTTTGTGGCTCTCATCAGTCGGGTCCGAATATGAAAATGAAAATTAAAAGACTAGGGTACTACTGGCCCTCAATGATGACCGATTGCGTGAAGATTGCCAAGAGCTGTCACCAGTGCCAAGTGCACGGAGTGGTTCTACACCAACCTCCAAACGTGCTACATCCGACAATTGCGTCGTGGCCATTTGAGTGTTGGGGCACAGATATAGTGGGTCCGATAGAACCACCTTCTTCAAGAGGACATCGCTTCATCCTTGCAGCTACAGACTACTTTTCTAAGTGGGCGATAGCAGTTCCACTCAGATAAGTAAAGGCACACCACGTGCTACAGTTTTTCAAGAATCAAGTTGTTTACCGTTTCGGAGTACCACGCAGAATCATTTCAGATAATGGGTCTGCATTCAAAAGCACAAAAATCAACAATTTTGTCAGAAGACATGGAATCGATTGGCAATACTCAACAATCTACTACCCAAGAGCAAACGGCTTGGCCGAGACTTTTAATAAAACTCTCGTTCAAATTTTAAAGAAAACTTTGGATGACAACAAGAGAAATTTGCACGAGAAGTTGTTAGAAGCCTTACGGGCCTACGGGACGACTTTCGGGACTCCTACTCGATCCATGCCTTACACTTTAGTGTACGGGTCCGAGGCCGTTTTACCTTTGGAAGTCCAGACTTCCATCTCTCGAGATTGCGATTGCAAATAAAATTACTACGAAGAAAATGCCGGATTACGACCGGAAGAACTCGGAAAACTTGGAAGGGAAAAGACTTGCAGCGCAACAAAATTTGGAACTCGTACCAAGCTAAGATGATCCGAGCCCATGATAAACTGGTCCGCCCAAGAACTTTCAAAGTTGGTGACCTAGTTCTTGTTCTCAGAAGACCTATTCTTACACATCGCAAGATAGGAGGCACATTTGAACCGACTTGGGAAGGGCCGTTTGTGGTTGAGGCAGTCTACTCAGGAGGCTCCTACCAACTTGTGAATTGCCAAGGAGAACGACAAATGCTTCCAATCAATGGACAATATTTGAAGAAGTATTACACAACCTGATGTTTCGAAGGGTGGCCTCTAAAATAGTAGTCTTATCCCTAGAAACACGGGTGAGGCAATCACTTTATGACTGGGTCCGAACCCAAAAACATAAAAATGGATAAAATAAAAAATGTACTAAAAATAAAATATGTGAAAATCATAATAATAAAGTTTTACCCTTCCTTTCAAATCAAATCTTTTTCCTGATCTTTCTTTATCTTTTCCTCGCTTTCCTTTAAAAATTAAAATTGGAATAAGTGAATAAGAATCTTCGAGTGATAAATACTTTCTTAATGTTCTTGTTCTTAGTACGTACCTCCGATCCTTTCCTTGTCTTCTTCGCAAGGAAATGTCGAACGGGCGGTTGGTCCTAAACTTTAAAAATGGCGTGAGTCTCGCACTCGATGAAAAGAGGGTGAAGGATGGAGCAGTGATAGAAATTGATTCTGACTTCACACCAGCCAGCCTACAGTATGAAGAAAATGACTGGGTCCCAGTGGACCGAGAGGAGCTTCATAGCCAGACAGTAATGAAGATGGGTGGCCCAAGCCGCCAATCCAAAGAACAAGAAAAGAAAGACAAACACTGAGGAAAGCAACAAAATCAAGTCAGAAATTGCCACGGCAGAGGGCAGGCTCGTCAGCGCCGCGCCCACAGAAATTCAAGAAGTGAGGAGAGCTACGCTCACTGCTACTCAAAGAAGGAATAAAAATCGTTGTATCCGCAAGATGTTGACTAAACTTGCAGCAGATCAAAACGAGGAAACAGCCACCTTCGCAGACACACACATTTCAAAGATAACAGTTCGTCAGGAACCAGAAAGAAGAAAGTCAACGCCGAGAGAATCAGAATAGAGATAGAATCAGTGCCTCGACGCCGAACAGAAATACCATATCTGAAGAACCTTGTTGCGGAAGCAACCCCGGAGGATGTCCCGACAGATACAATCCCCGAGGAGCCAAGGTATGCAGGAGAACATGACGGGATTGAGCCATACATCCCGCAATACGTTACTAGGCCTCGTGACTCGCGGATCATCCCGGAATATGAACTAGAAAGAATGCAAAATGTTGAGAAGAAGACTTTCGAATACTTTGAAAGGATTAGAGGCAGAAGAATCAACATTTTGGAAGGCCTCGAGTTACACACGGTGTATTCTCGCAGTACGAGCAACGACGGATTGTGGATTGCATTCTAGAACTTCAGAAGATGGGTCGAGCAGGCCGTCTGAGAGAAAAGACTTATTTGGAACCCCGGAAATGAATGCCAGGGAAAGGAAGAGTCACAATACAATGTGAATGTTGCTATAACTTCGCAGAGGACAGAAAAGGAAATCCACCAGGGATACTCCGTCACGGTGAGGTGGATCCAATGCCGAGAATAATTAAAAGAATGGTGAAAAAAATGATAACGTGGAGGGTACTGCCAGCAGACTGCATACCCAACAGTTGCATCATCAACATTTATCAGAAGGGCGACTGCATACCTCCACACATAGACCACCACGACTTTGTAAGACCTTTCTGCACAGTTTCGTTCGTCAACCAATGCAATATCATGTTCGGATCTGACCTCCGGATAGCAGGCCCAGGTAAGTTCCGAGGGCCGGTGGAGATACCACTTCCGGTAGGTTCCGTCATGATATTACAAGGAAATGGAGCAGACATCGCAAAACATTGTATACCGGGAGTACCAGTGGAGCGGATCTTCGTCACTTTTAGAAGGATGGACGACAGAAAGGCGCCTTACCACTTCCAGCCATATCCCGAATTGGAGAGTCTCCGGCCCTACGAGCTGTGAGTTACACTGGAAATAGCACACCTCCAATGCACATCCATGCGGCATTCCTGCCAAGGATGGCTTGGAAGGTGATGTTATTGACCGTGTATCTCATTATTCAGACATGGATTTAACAGACACTTTTTGAATGGATCAACAAGAATCATACATAGTCCGTTTTGAGTCATGGATTGTATGAGAAATATTTCAGATCGAGTTGTATGATGTATCTTCAACAAGATTGGAATGAAAGTGACCATGTCACATTTTGCCTTCACCTCTTTTTGTGCAAATTGACTCGGGAAACGCCATTAAAGTTAAATGAACTTCGAACAAAGAACGTAAAAGAAAAGGAAAATAAATAAGAACTCTCTTCATAAAAATCCAAACATTAAAAAGAATTTCAAATCCACATGAACACCAAATAAACCATAAAAAAAAATGGGATAGTTAAAGAACAAACAAAACAAATCTAAAGCTCAAATTGAATTCCAGTTTAAGTCCATCTTTTCAGATCCTCCAATCCTTCCTCAAATCAAAATATATTCCAGACCTCCTTTGAAACCCTCTCTCGGGTTGATTTCAGAATCACGAAGAATTTTCAATTTGATTCGGATGGCATGGGTTCGTACCCTTCGCCAAGTAATCAGACTTTGATTGATTCCCATGGGATATGGAACACTTTCATATCTCATTTCGATCTCAGCATAATCCAAATCTCAGTAAAATTCTTCATGAATCAAATATCAACAAAATCTTTCACAACCACTGCATAAACTGAATCTCAGCAATTCTCAGCATTCGGGATAGGCTTCCGCCCTACTCCCATCTCAGCAAATCTCAGCATTCGGGATAGGCTTCCGCCCTACTCCCATCTCAGCAATTCTCAGCATTCGGGATAGGCTTCCGCCCTACTCCCATCTCAGCAATCTCAGCATTCGGGATAAGCTTCCGCCCTACTCCCATCTCAGCAATCTCAGCATTCGGGCTCAGCATTTGGGATAGGCTTCCGCCCTACTCCCATCTCAGCAATCTCAGCATTCGGGATAGGCTTCCGCCCTACTCCCATCTCAGCATTCGGGATAGGCTTCCGCCCTACTCCCATCTCAGCAATCTCAGCATTCGGGATAGGCTTCCGCCCTACTCCTATCTCAGCAATTCTCAGCACTCGGGATAGGCTTCCGCCCTACTCCCTTCTTAGCAGTTCTCAGCATTTCGGATAGGCTCAGTCCTAATCCTTCTCAGCATACACATATGGAATAGGTTCAGTCCTGCTTCCTTCTCGGCATACAAATGCATTCGGGTGGGCCTCCGCCCTACTCTTTTCTCCGCTTAAAACCAAAATTGAAACTCAAATCGAAATTCAAACTCAAAATTAAAACTTGAAACAGAAAATGAAATGAATTTAAGATCCAATCTCTTGAAATCTTGTGATCTGAAATTCACCTCCTTTTTCTCCAGCGAGAGTTTTGGAATCTTCAGTCTCGGAGATTTACCTGATACTCCCTAGCGAAAATTCTTCCACTTCATCCTAAGTTTGTCACTTGGACATCTGTTTTGGTTTTTTTGATCTCTTCAGTCAATGCTAATACGCGCGGTGTGCTTGGTTAGCACACCACACCTATTGGGGGTCCATTTGTTGACCTCATTTTTGATGAGGTCTTCTCTTCCCTCTTTAGTGCTTAGGATCTAGCCTTAGGCTTTTCCTTTGACAATCTTAGAGGACTAGAATTGGGACCCATCCCTTAGAAATTTGAACCACTTCTTGACTCCCTGCAAACCCCACAAGCTTGATTGTAGACCCCTAATCACCTAGAGGGTTGAAATCAAATGTGAATGTTTAAAGGATGAGTTCCTTATAGGACTCTTTGGCCTTAGGACTACCTTGGGTGGCCTGGTCTGGTGAGGGTTGACTTACACACTCACTACACTCATACTCTACACTCT
This sequence comes from Papilionanthe hookeriana x Papilionanthe teres, assembly GCA_022702705.1. NCBI lineage: Eukaryota > Viridiplantae > Streptophyta > Magnoliopsida > Asparagales > Orchidaceae > Papilionanthe > Papilionanthe hookeriana x Papilionanthe teres. The sequence goes on along the minus strand of CM040431.1, from coordinate 1,836,143 downwards.
CACACACACAATCCAAATCCTAAAACCACACCCATACCCAACTTGACTCCTTGACTCATGTAAGGTAATTCATATGGATGGACCTCAACCCCTAAGCCCCTGGCTAAGAGGGTTAGGAACAACATAGTGAATGCCTCAAATGAGTCCTCTCCTGGCTCATATAGGCTTAACATGGCTTCATGGCTCAATCAAAGTGATTCCATTTCACTCATATTTGATCAATCTTCATTCTTCCAAAATTTCAATTTTTGGCCCCGCGGACCCTACACCTATCAAGCCTACCAAAAGCCCTTAAAATTGCCCAAATCCTCCAAAATTTCCAAAGCACCCAAAATTCCCCAAAATTAACCTTGAACATTTCCTCACCAATCAAATTGATCATCCATAGCCAAAAATACCAAAAATTCCAAAAATACCCCCCAATACCCTCCAAATACCCAAAATGCCCCTCTTAGCCAAAAATCCAAAAATTCCCAGAAAATTCCAGAAAATCCCAAATATTCCCATTTTCATTTTGTCCAACTACACCATGAGCCAATTTTGTCAATTTACCCCACTTTTACCAAAACCCCTAATTTAGCCCATTCTTAACCCAAGTGAACCCAATGTTAAACCAAATCTACCCAATTGACCCCAATTTTGGTCCAATTCAATTCTAAACTTCAATTTAATATCCAAAATATCAATCTAGACCAAATCCAAGTCCAATTTGATTGACATTTGAATCCAATTTCACTTTTGACCTTAAAGCCCAATTTGGACCCATGACCCAAACTTAGCCCAAACCAAACCAATTCAACTCCAATTGACCCCAAATCTTTTCTAAAACTTCCCTAACATCCCCACAAACAAAACACTAACATGATTTGCCCAAAATTTGGACCCAAACCCCACTCAAATTCAACCCAAAACCAAAAAGCCCAATTTTGACCTAAACCCAACCTAACCCAAATAAGCCCAAGTCCCAAAACCAAAACCCAACCAAAGTTAAAACCTCTTTGAAACACTCCCATAAACATTTCCCAACATTAATTTTACATCAATATCAACCTTAGCCCAACATTGGGCCAAATTAGCCCAATTTGACCTACATTAGCCCATTTACCAAATGAACCCAAATTCAACCCAATTCAATTCCAAACCACCTCAAATTTGCTTCAAATCATTCAAGACACATCCTTAAACTAAATTTAACATTTATTTGGCATGGCCCTTTACAAAATTTTTTTATCTAAAAGCCCATTGCTAAACATAAAGGCCCACTCCCTTAAACCTTCCTAAAAGCCCACTTCTACCAAATTCAAAAGCCCAAATCAATCTAAAGCCTATATGACACTTTCCCTCATCACACATTCAATTTAAAATCATTCCTAAAGTCCTAATTTATCAATTAAACAATTCCAAATCAAGCCTCATAACAATTCCCATCAAAATGCCAAAATTCACAAAATCCCTTTTTTATGAAATTGACCAAATCTTTTCCCAAGCCACATGGAGCCATGACGCCACATGCAAGCCATTGGCAAGCCATGAGGATCTCTAAGTTGTCAACCCTCCTTAAATGGCAAAAGGAGGAGGTCCTTTAAGCACCTCCTAAAAGTAATTAACCTTAAACATGTTTCACCTTAACCCAAATTTAATCCAAATATATTTCGATAAGGACTTCTCCATGCCAAACCAGCTGATTCCTTTAACTCCCCACAACACCCAAAGCCACCTTGAAGGGTGAACCAAGCCCAAAAGGTAGACTTGACCAAATCAAGCCATAATTGGCCTTCCCCCCATGCCATTTTAATCCAAGCTTTTGACACATGGCAAAGCTCAATTGCCTACACAAAACCCCGCCCGACCCACCTGAACTCGAGGGTGACCCTCGCTCGCCGGCCGACTCGGATCGCCGGAAAACACCATGGCCGAGACCTTGGGAGGAGCCAAATTTTGGAATTCCACCTTGCTGAGCTGCCTCACTCCAAATGGCCATTGCAGCTGTTCTTCTCCTCACTAGAGCAGCTGATCCCAACCCTTAAACCCCCCTGGGAGGCCCTCCAGCCTCTCCTATTTAAACACCCCCTCCTCTCAGCCAAGAGAGGTGCTGAACCAAATCTTACTGAAACCCTGCCAAAATCATCCTAGAACACTCTCTACACATAGAGAACTTGATCCCCCTTGAAATCCCCCTGCCATTTCCTTTCTGTGTGCTCAATTTCAGAGTTGAAATCCAAGCCCAAAACCAGGACACTTCACCACAGTGAGTCAATCCTCAAATTGATTGACTCTACACCTTCACCGGACCAAGAGGAGAAGTTTCCCAGCAAAAGCCCCCTCACCAGGCCAGCCATTGCTTCCAGCCTCCAAGCTTTGTGATCGGCTGTGGTCACTTTTGTACCTAGGCAATTCACGAGGCTAAGGGACTTCATTTGGAGCTTGCTTGGACCCAATCGAACGTGACACAACCCTCAGATTGAAGCTTCACTTCTCTGAGCAAAGGTATGGACTCACTCTTCTTCCCGAGCTTCCAGAGATTCTCCATTTAGTTTGAGTCAATTTCAATTCATGTTTACCATATGGATGTGTTCGTCTCTTCAAGACGAATCCATAGAGCATAAGAACACAAAAATCCGTTGAGAATCGAGTGAGAAATTAGGGTTAGAAGGTCGACGGTCACGGGTTCACACCAGTCGTAGACGATGACTGGGAGCCGTTGGATCGCGCGTGTTTTAGATGGACGACTCGGATCGTGTCGGACCAGAAGATGTTACGTGAAAGGCGGGTCCCGGGACGGCTGAGTCAGATGGCGGCGCCGAATCAGGAGACGACGCGTGGAGCTTCAGAGACGCCGAAGTTGAGTCAGCGCCTCGTGGATAAGTAGGAAAATAGGCTATTTTTCTATTTATTTAATTACCATAACTTCAAAAATTCATAACTTTGTGTAGGAAAATCCTAAAAATAAAATAAAAATACCCTCTTGCTCAGTGAACAGAGGAGAATAATGTGGAAAAGAAATCAAGTAATTTTATTAGGTATTTTATTTTTAATGATTTATTTACTCTCTGCATTATTTTAATTCTCCATTTGCATAAACAGTTCATCATGGAATGAGACCATAGGGCTTTTGAAGCCTCCGAATTGGGAACATTCCCTGAATTTTCCAAGGTCAGAGGCCATCCCTATGAGAAGTTATTGATTTTTCAAATTCATGTTATTGTTTTGAGTATTTTAATTCCAATAATTAGCATGTTGAGAAATAAATTCTAGGAAAATTTGGTGATGTTTCTTGTAACCAGAGGGACCTAGGAAAAATAAGTTTTGAGTTAATTCACTTTGAACAACCCTAATTGTCAAAATACCCAAAATTGAACTTTAATTAATTAGGGTTAAGCATTCATCAAATTAACTTAAAAAAATTTTCCACTCGTCCTCTAGGGATAGGAGAACACCACATAAAAATTTGAAACCAATTGGACTTGATTAACCCCACCAAATGGGTTGATTAAGCCTCTTAAGCAAAAATGGGTAAAATTAAACTTTAAAAATTCATAACTCACAAAAATACTTTTCAAAAATTCACAAAAATGGTTTTAGAGCTTCTCTGATATCAGAGGAACTTAGGAAAATTAAAATTATAATTTTCTAAAAAAGTTGATTTTATCATTATTTTAATATTTTAATAATTAAAAAAATAATAAAAATTATAAAAATATTAAAAATCACCAAAATGTCACATTTTGAGTTCTAATCATTTAGGAACAAACCAAATATTTTTCTTAATTCCCTAGGGTAAGATATTGAATTTTAAAGGCTTAATGTAATTTTTAATATTAAAAAATGTATATTCCAACCTTTTCACTAAAATAAATCTAATAAATCAAAGAAAAATCAGAAAAATAAAAAATTTGTTTCTTTGAACTCCTTGAGGTCATAGAGATTTAAGAAAAATATAAAATCCATTTTTCAACTTTAATTTTATTTTAAAATTAATTAATGCTACAAAATTCAAAATAATTCTAATAAATAAAATGTAATTCAAAAAAATCACCAAAATTGGTCCAAATGGTCCTCTGGTCATTAGGAATATCCCATAATTTTCTTAAGGACAGAAACATTTCCTTGGTCATGTTATTGAATTTTCCTTGAAAATCCCTATTTTCCATTAAAAATAATTACATAAATAAATTAAATACAGAAAAATCACACTTTCTCCTCTAATGTCTTAATTGACATGTAAGTGAGGTTACATAAAAATTTCAAGTTCATTTGAGCTTAATTTAGTGAGTTATAGAATTATTAAGCTTGAAGGGCAAAATGGTAATTAAAATTTTCAACCTTTAATTAAAATTTTAGGATTAATAAAAAAGGGGAGGGTAAAATATTTGATTTAAACTGATTTTGGATGATTGAAACTTAAATGGTTAAGGGTAGAAACCCACCAATCATTTTAGGAATAATTAAAGTAAATCTTAATTAATTAATTAATTAAATTTGGAAGACTAATGGAAAATTGAAATTATTAAAGTAGGGATATTATTTAAGAATATATTTATTCTTTAATTTAAAATCCCTAAATAAATCACTTCAATAATACTTAAAAAAGAAAATTAAAAGAATAAATTTAATTAAATTAAAATTAAAATTAAATTAAATTAAATTAAAATTAAATTGAAATCAAATTAAATTAAAATTAAAAAAAATTAAATTAAAATAAAATTAAATTAAATTGAATTAAATTAAAATTAAATTGAAATTAAATAAAATAAAATTAAATTAAATTAAATTAAATCAAAAATTAAATTAAATTGAATTAAATTAAATTAAAATCATTTAATAACAAACCTAAATGAAATCATTAAGAATTAAATCTAAAATAACTTGAACACTATTCCAAACTTAAACTAATTTTTTATAATTAAGTCAAAATTAAAATTAAATCATTAAGTTTAAATCATTAAAATACTTAATAAATTGATTTGCCCTTTTAAAAGCTCTTGTTATTATAACTCTTAAATGAAGTATCAAGTGAAGTGTTACCTCACTTATAGGATATTCAAATGTCCTAGTTCACTGAGCAAAAGAACAAAACTTAAACTCCTGGATGATTAATTCACTTGTATAATTAAATTCTCTTGGACTTAAAACAATCCTAGAGGTATTGAAAAGATGTTTAAGACTCGTCTTAAGCACTTCCTCAATATGATAGGATGTTTATAAGAACAATTGAATTTAGTTGTTCTTTGATGAAGAAAATCGTCTTTAAACCGAAATACAAGAACCTAGACGTCATAGGAGATGACTAGCTATAGGATTAGGACTTTGATAGACAACCAAAACCTTTCCCTTAGCTTTACTCAGGTACTTGTTGAAATATTTAAATGCCTTAACATGTGTTTTAAGTGCAGCTTGGGATGACGGGAAGACTGTCCAGGTACGCTTTTATTTTATTGCAATTTACTTTATTGCAAATGCACTTTACTTTTCTTGAATGATAAACAACTGCTGCATGAAAACCAAAACCTTTAGGATAGTCCCTAAACTGAAACCAAAACTAAATTAAAAATCACTGCAAGATAAAATTCACCGCCACAACATTTCAAAATATAAAACAACTCAAAATTTAATCACAAACATAACAACAAAACTACAATTGCAACTAAATTAAAACGTCTCATTGAATGATCGGGAATACCTCGGATGATGTAACCCACGTGTTGCTAACGGGATTTCCACGGTCTAAATGAAAGTGTGGAACTCGTTCGACTGAGTTTAGCAAATTCATCCGAACTAAGTGAATTCGATGAAAATAACGGTGCGGGATGACGGAACCGTGGAATCTTAATCGATTCCGTTTAATCAACTTTAAGATTTATTTTAATTAAAATATTAAAAACACTTGGATTTTAAGATTTTCTCTAAACCAAAACACTTCTCTCATCTCCTGATTTATGACTTCTAAAACTAAACCTCTGCAACAACAAAGAGCTCGGAGCATGGTGGGCAGCACGGCTATCGTCATCAGCAAAACTCGGATCTACATCAACTAAACTTTCCTAGAATTTAAACAACAAAGCCATAAGATTTCGAGGTAGTTTGCTTAGTGCAACATAAACCCTCAACTCTTCGTTAGGCATTTGCATGATCATGTTATATAAATTAAGCCCTAACCGGTCTTAGGATTCCGAGGTAGTTGTTTGGTACGACATAAACCCTCACATCTTCTAGGCCGATTGTATGGTTATGTCATACGAATATAAGTCCTAATTAACTAAAATTGGCAAGATTGAAATATCAGATAATATTAGGATTTTCTTAAATCTAAGCCAAACGATAGGATAGTTTGGGAAGTTGCCAAGATTCTTCTTGGATCCTCAGCTTCTCCTACTTCTCTTCCTTTGGATTCTCAAAAATAAATTGTTCCAAATTTTGAGTCATTCCCTTTTGAATTTCCAAAATCCAATCCTTTGAAAACCTTAAACTTTGAAATTTCTTGAGAGCAAAACCACCGATCATTATCGAGAGTTTTCTTAAGTGTCTTCGGACATTTAAGATGTAATTAACTATAGGGGCTTGCCCTTATAGGGAACTTTAAGAACCTGGGTAATATAAACCCTGCTTAATTCATTTATATTAAGCAGGGGAACTTGTCGGCTTATAAAATTGGTTTGCAGACCAAACGGATGTCACAAATCTCCTAGTTTATTTAATCGAGCCCCATCATTAAGTAGTGTGTCTATTCATCGGGATAGATACACGGTTTGTGGTGCGGTGCTCGTTTATATAAACTATTTGGGATGTGAGATCGGTTTGATTTCATATCTTAAAACCTTTAAACTTAAAATTATTTTCAAAACCAAATACTACTTTTCAAATTATAGTTATATATTTAAATTAAATTAAAAATTTAAAATTCGCCGACAATTTCTGTAGGCGACCCCCTTTTCAAAACACTCAACCTAAAAATATGCCGACATGCATCTCTCAAATGTAGAAGGGTGATGCGGTCGGACTTTTATATTACAAGAATTTATGAACTCAAATTTTATATATATTTGTAATGATTTTGTAAATTACAAGCATTCAACACAAGTATACGTATCGTATCAGGTAATACAGGGCTCTAATAGAGTCCTGGTTATCGATCCCACAAAGAAGTGACGAAGTAAAAAGTAAGAGTTTCACAGTACATAATGTAGTGCTGAATTCCAATACTCAAATTTGCAATTAAGGTTTAATGTTTACTTCTACTACCAAGGTGCAAAAAACAATAATAATTAAAAAAACTACAATTACTTCTAATATCTTTAAAACAAAATTAACTAACAGACACACACTAAGCTATATAGTTGAAAGTTTTTGATATATAAGAAAAGTATCTTTCCTCTTGCAATGAGAATATGATATGTGGATTATATGGAATGATTTATATATGATATTGTGCCAAATAGGAGCATAATTTTTTCTTTACCCTTAAAAGAATACCCCCTCTTCAAAGCATGAAAAAAACATTGACATATCCTAAGTTTAGTCACTAAATCTAAGGCTAGGCTGGGAGGATACCGGCTCTCACTACGGAGCTCCCACTCACCCTTCACCTAAAGGCTAACCTTCGAGTTTAGTAACTAATCTTAGGACCAAATTAGGGATCTTAACTTTTCAAGTTTAGTAACTAATCTTAGGACCAAATTGGGGATCTTAACTTTTCACCCTGATACCTCCAATTTGAAGTTCATCAAAACACATTTCCCTATTTATTTGCACTCAATTCCCATGAACTATGCAATTCATCCATAAAATTGAATGGATTCTTGATTATTGTTGTAGGACACTAAATCCTTTCAGAATTAATGTTAAACAACATATTTTAACAATTCAATTGGCCAGATCGAAAAGTAAATTAAGTTCAAAATGAAAAACGATCACAATTTCTTCAATACATTAAAAGCACTTCAAATTCACATCAACACATCATCACATCTCTATGCAAGAAGAAAGACAAAGAAGACTACTCAGAATTCATTAAGAAGATACAATAAAACATAGATTTTATATATAGAGGAAAAGTCATACAAACCATAAAAGAAAATACAAATTATCTTTTTCTCTTCCCCAATGCAATTCCCTTGAAGTTCCCTTGAATCATTTTCTCTCTTCTTTGCAACACTTAATTACTTCTTTAGAATGAAAAGGAAGAAGCAATCTCTCACTTTACTTCTTCTCCTTCACTCCTTAGAGAATAATATCTCTCAAATTCTCACTTCTACACTCTTCTCTCCTAAACCCTAACACTCAAAACACACTAGACTCTCTAAAAGACACAAGACACACACCAAAAACCACACCACTTTTCATCCAAAAACAGTTACTTATAAGTTTGAAATGAAATCCCAGGAGTTTCCATAGGCATCCCTTCAAAAAGTCGCCAAAACTCTTCAAATTTGAAGTCCACCAACATTGGGGGCCAGCGGCACTCTATCGTCCAAATTTTGCTGAGCTCTTGAGAAAATGGCGCCAGCGGCACCCATTCTGGCACCGGCGGCGCCATAAGCTGTTTTCCTCCGTTTTGTTCTTTTTTGCTCTGAATTCATTCATTTTTACTTCTTTTCACTCCAATCACCTAAAATCATCATACCTGCAACAAATCATAAAAAATACCTTTCTTTAAAGTGCAATATCACCAAAAATAGGTAAAATTATATAGCAAAAATAGTATAGATTTTTGGTGCAGCAAAATCCCCCAAACTTAACTATTACTTGTCCTCAAGTAATCTATTTACTATATAAAAAATATAACTCTAGGCAATGCACTTTTCACCTGTAAGACACTAAAATTTGTCATTTAAAAGAATATATTGGTTAGACTTTTAGGAAGAAATTTAGTAACGAAGGTCAATACTATAGATATAAGAATATTCAGCAATCAAGTCTAAGGGTTCTAGTCTTCTATTTATTTCAAGATAAACCATAATTTGTCACATTAAGAGTGCCTTGAGAGATTAGGTGAAAAAGGAGTTCATGCAAACTTCATCAGAATGTAGGCCAATACTTTAAATATAAATTCAAAAATGAAATCAAGTTCTCCCTTTAGGGTGACTCAAGTGAAGCCAATTTTTGATTAGGCATCTCCTCATGCTTCTCCTCATAATTACTTTTTTTCTTTTTCTTTTTTTCCTTTTTGGGATTGTTTTTCAATCCTTCTTTTCTTTTCTTTTCCTTCTTTTTTTCTAAATAAGAATTACAATATTTGGATAGCCTTTAATGATTTTAAACTTCACTCTCCTCTTTCTAAAGTTCAAAGTTGAGATACCTCCTTACTTTATAATTAGGTACGAGCTTTATTATTCATCATAAAGTCACAATCTCTTCTTAACACACAATACTTTAAGTCTCTTAACATTTCAAAAATACTGTTTTCTTTACTTTAAATAGTTAATTATAATCAAATCCTTTCATACCAAATATCTTATTTCTATAAAATTAACCTTTATTACTAAAAATTTTCATTCAATCCTTCCCTAATATTCAACTGAAATAAAAAGTTTTAGTTACCTACAGTAAGGTTCACCTGCCAGAAGTTATGCTAATAGTTTTTAAAAATATAATAATAGAGAACAAATAAGAGTTAATATTTTTCTACCCTCCCCCAAACTTACATTTTTAATAAATTTGAAACAGTGGAGAGTAAAAGAAACTAACCTTTTTGTGCTGGGATCTTGAATTCTTCAACAGCTATCTGATATTAGTCAAAATTTACAACTAGCAGGCATGAAATAGTTAGTAGGAGTGATCTATAAATATTTTACAAAGTGAATACAAATTAGCTTTAAACATCTAAACATTCAACAAAACATCACAGTACTAAACAAACTATCACATCACTACACAATTCATTTAACAATTTCAATTTTTTCAATACAACATAACAGTTCTCTAGTAGGGTTACACATCACATGAAAAGCAAATAACTACTACATCACAACAGTACAACACTACAAAACAATAAAAATAGAAACAGAAACAAACAATCTACCAATCTTCATTACAAGGATTATCAGTTGGGTCAGCAGGATCAGGTCTATACGGTGTATAGCTTGGGTAAGTAAGAATTATCACATCAGTCTCCCCTCATGAATCTAACCTGAGCATCATAATAGGCAATATCGAACTCAACACTCCTCTTCAGATAATCTTCATTAACATCACTTCTAGCCTCAAACACATCCACCCTACCATGGAGTCTATCCACACTAGCACTCTGTACTCTTAGCTGCTCCATAAAATCAGATAATGTAGGGGGCTTACATGTAGATGGAATGTCATAACTCATAGTAGGAATATCAGTGCTCCTACTCTCATCTTGAGCTCCCACATGAGACTCATAAGTACAGATGATAGTCTTTATAATCAGTCTCAGCGGTACAGCTACTTCTTCAGAACTGCTAAACTCCACTCCAGACTGAACACACGGGCCATGAACTAAGGCAGGATGTTCTAATCCACCAGTGGTCTCAACTCTATCAATAGTCTGAATGTTCTTGAAGACAATAACCCCAATATCAATCTTCTTCATCTTCTGAATACAATAGTTCAAAATTGCTCTATCCCTTGTAACTTCACTGTGGTGATAAGAAGGTAATAGTCTTGCAGAGATGAGATAGTGCCAAACTTTTGATGCAACATTTAACTTGGAAATGGGGAAGTTAATCATCTGTTTTTGACTTACTTTCCATTCCCATCTTCCATCCATCAGAAAAGCAACCACTTCTCTCATATTTGTCTCTTGACCAGAGAAAAATGTATTGAGAATTTCATACCAATATTATATTAATTTTTGATGAAATTGCACTTTAAAGAAAGGTATTTTCTATGTTTTATTGAAGGTATGAAGATTTATAGGAAATGGAGCAAAAAGATGGAAAAGGGAGCGAATCTGGAACGAAAAAGACTAAAAGAGATGAAAATTGAACTAGCCCGCCGACGACGAGGAATAGGCCGCCGACGACGTATTTTTCCCGAGAGCATTTGAATATATTATAAAAGAGCCCACCGACGGTGAGATCGAGCCCCCCGACAGCGAGCCTGAGCAGTTAGCCTACATTCTAGAAGCCCGCCAACAGCGAGATCGAGCCCGCCGACAGCGAGATCGAGCCCGTCGATGGTGAGATTGAGCCCGCCGATGGCGAGAAGGTCAGTTTAAGCAAAATACATTGAATCTGGATGCTTTTTGAAGAGGTGCTTAAGAAACCATTGGAAATCTTTCTTCCTCTTTAAATAGTGACAATTTTAGGCCAAAGGTGTGTCTCTTTGGTATCTTCTAGGTGTCTTCTTTGTGTCCTTGGTGTATTTACTGTGTGAGTGTGTTATAGAGAGTATATTAGTGAGTATAATTGAGTGTGTTGTACAAGAAGGAAAAGTTAGAGGAACTTCAAGGAGTCTGCTTGGGGAGAAAATTCGAGATAAGTTTGGTTTATTGTTTTATAACTTTAATTTAATATGAAATCCAAGATTTTTGTTATTCTTCCTATGCATTCTGAGTAGTCTTCTCTGTCTTTCTACTAGTTTTTAAGATTTTATGAAATGGAAAATTGAATTAGTTGTGCCTAAAATATTAGATAAAAATTGTGATAATCTTTTACTTGAATCTTAATTTACTTTCAATTTGGCCAATTGAACTGGTAAAATATGTTGATTTTACAACTAAAGTAAAGATTACATCCAAAATTCAGGAAAAGCAAAAGCCATGAAAAGAGGGTGCAAATAAATAGGGAAATATTATTATCGGGCGTAGAATTGGATATTTTAGAGTGACAGACTAAAATCTTCAATTCGGTCCTATCGTTTGGGTGCTAAAGTGTAGATGTTAGCCCTCAAGTGAGGGGAACGTGGGAGCTCCGAAGTAAGAGCTGGTATGCTCCCAGCCTAGCCGCAGATTCAGTAACCAAGCATAGGATTAGTCAATATTCTTTATGTCTAGACCAAAGGGTAAAGAATAGGAATGCTCCTATTTGGCACAATATAATTCTAACTAATTTGACTATCCTTTCACTTAATTTTCTTAAACAAGGGGAAAGATACTTTTCTAAATTACAATCTTCCATTCAAAAATAGAGCTTAGTATAAGTGTTCTTTATTTCCGTATACTAGATAATAATTGCATCTGCTACAAATTAGTTCATAATCTCTAACTTCTCTGTGGGATCTATATTCAGGGCTCCATTAGAGACCTGTATTACTTGAATGATACGTATACTTGCATTGATAAAAGGGGTAACTTTTTTATTATTGAATATTATTTTTATACTGATTAAACATTTATATAGTTGTTGTACTCTTTCGCCACCACACCCCCGCCGGATCAAGATTTTGGCGCCGCTGCCGGGGAAGTAGAGTAATTATTAAGGTAACTAATAAATAATTATTAAAATAATTACTAGAGTAATGGACTATTTAAATTTTACTTAAGTTTTGTACGGGTAAATTTGGAACTGAAAAATTAATACCTTACGATTCAAAATTAGAACGCACTATTAAAAAAATTAGAAAACAGAAAAGAGAAATTATAAATTTAAATCAAATGGCAAATAATCCAGCAATTGAAAATCAACCAAGACCTTTAAGAGATTATGCAAACCCTACATTAGATGAAATTCACATAACTATTTAAAACCCTGATGTAGCAGCTAATTCATTTAAGCTTAAACCTGCAATTATCCAAATGGTACAGAATAATCAATTTAGTGGTTCACTAAACGAAGATCCTAATTTACATCTCGCTAGTTTTTTAGTACTTTGTGCCACTTTTAAATATAACGGAGTATCTAATGATGCTGTTAGATTTAGGCTTTTTCCTTTTTCTTTAAGGGATAAGGCTAAAATGTGGTTAAATTCATTAGCACCTGATCTATTAGAACTTGGGGAGAATTATCACAAAAATTTCTATCCAAATACTTTCCTCCTTCAAAAACTGCAAAGCTTAGAAATGATATAACCTCTTTTAGTCAGTTTGACGGAGAATCGATATATGAAGCTTGGGAGAGATTTAAAGATCTTCTTAGGAAATGCCCACATCATGCGTTACCAGATTGGTTAATCATTCAAATTTTTTATAATGGATTAGTAGGATCTCTTAGATCTATCATTGATGTTGTCGCTGGTGGTTCATTAATGTCAAAACCATTTGATGAGGCTTATTTATTAATTGAAGTAATGGCTACCAACAATTTTCAATAGCCTTCTAAAAGGTTAAATCCTCAAAAAATAGCTAGTATCCATGATTCTGATGCAATATCTATGTTAGCTTCTTAGATTGCTGCTATATCTGAGAAATTAGATCATTTCAGAATGAATTATTCTCCAAATATAATAGAAGAAAATTCATCTGGACAATTTGTGGATGCTCAACTTTCTTATGAAACATTAAATGCTATTAATAATAAACCCAATAATCCTTATGCAAATTATTAAAACCCTGGTTGGAAAAATCATCCAAATTTCAATTGGAATAACAATTCTACTAATCAACAATGGATGAACAACTCAGTAAACCCATTGGGAAATTCATCTGACCAAGGAAATTCAAATTATAAAACTTCTTATCCACCTGGATTTAATAATAACTCTCAATTTAAGGAAAAGAAGTTATCTATGGAAGAATTGATATTAAATATGTGTCAACATTTGCAGAATCAAAGAAATCAGCTACAAATTTAAGGGAACCAAATACAAAATCAAGGAACTGCAATTAAAAATATTGAAACTCGACTTGGGCATATCGCTACTGCGCTTAGTAATAGAATTCCTGGAACTTTTCCTAGTAATGTGGAAATAAATCCTAAAGACCAAGGAAAGGAACAAATCAAAGCAATACTGTTACGAAGTGAAAAAGAGTTAAAAACAAGAGTACAAAAAGAAATAGAAATTGAATAAGAGAAAGTGGAAATTGAAAAAGAAAAGGATCAGTAAGATCAAGATTTAGAATATCCACTAATACCTATGAAAATTTCTGTAGAAAAACCTCCACCACCATTTCCTCAGCGATTAAAGCTACATAATAAGGATAAGCAATTTTCTAAATTCCTTGAGATCCTGAAGAAATTAACAATGAACATTCTCTTTGTAGAAGCATTAGAACAAATGCCCAATTATGTGAAATTTATGAAAGATATTCTAAACAAGAAGAGAAAATTCATAGAAAATGAAACTATTGCACTTAGCAAAGAGTGAAGTGCAATTATTTAGAAAAAACTTCCTGAGAAATTAAAAGATCCTGGTAGTTTCACTATACCTTGTGCTATTGGAGAAAAATTTTATGGAAAAGCTTTATGTGACTTGGGAGCCAACATTAATCTTATGCCTCTATCAATTTTTAAAAGATTAGGATTGGGAGAAGTTTCACCTACTTCACTAACTCTTCAGTTAGCTGATCGTTCAGTGACTTATCCTAAAGAAGTTATTGAAGATGTGTTAGTAAAAGTGGATAAATTTATCTTTCCTATGGATTTTATTGTTTTAGATATGGAGGAAGATAAATAAATAGCCATTTTTTTAGGAAGACCCTTCTTAGCTACTGGAAGAGCTATGATTGATGTTCAAAAAGGAGAATTAACTATGAGAGTAAACGATCAAAAAGTAACTTTCAACACAGCAAAATCAATGAAATATCCCGCTACTGAAAAAGATGATGAATGTTTTCAAATGGAAATTCTTGAACATCTGTAAAATAAAAATTTTAAAGAATTCTTTGAAGATAAAGAAGAAATAGAAAGTATAGAATTATTTAAAGAAGCAGAAAATGAAGAATTAGATTATATATAAGAAAGATTTGAGATGTTGGATATTATGGAAAAATGCTGAAAAGAATATAGTTCCGTCAATTATGAAGCCACCTGAACTTGGTTAAAAGTTTTACCTACTCATTTGAAGTATGCATTTTTGGGAAATTCTTTAACTTTACCGGTCATTATATCGGCAGAGTTAAATGAATTACAAGAGTAAAAACTTCTGGATACACTAAAAATGTATAAGAAAGCTTTTGGTTGGACTTAGCAGATATTAAAGGAATTAGTCCTTCAATCTGTATGCACAGAATTATTTTGGATAATGAACATAAATTAAGAGTTACTCCCCAAAGGAGATTAAACCCAATGATGAAAGATTTAGTCAAGAAAGAAATATTAAAATGGTTAGACAATGGTATTATATATCCTATTTCAGACAGTTCTTGGGTAAGCCCAATTCATTGTGTTCCTAAGAAAGGAGGAGTAACTGTTGAAGCTAATGAAAATAACGATTTAATACCTATCAGACAATTTACTAGGTGGCATATATGTATTGAGTATAGAAAATTAAATGCAGCCACTAGGAAAGATCACTTCCCTTTACCATTCTTAGACCAAATGTTAGATAGACTTGCTAGGCATAAATACTTTTGTTTTTTAGACGGATATACAGGCTATCTTCAAATTCCTATTGCTCGTGAGGATCAAGAGAAAACTACATTTACTATTCCTTAAGGAACGTTTGCTTTTCGAAGGATGCTTTTTGGACTATATAATGCACCTGCAACATTCCAGAGATGTATGATGTCAATATTTAGTAAATTAATTGATGATGGAATAGAAGTATTTACGAATAATTTCTCTATATTTGGAACATCATTTGACGCATGCTTGGATCATCTTGAAAAAGTCTTGGAGTTATGCGAAAAAACTAATTTGTTTCTAAATTAGGAGAAATGTCAATTTATGGTTGCAGGAGGAATTGTATTAGGACATGAAATTTCAGAAAATAGCATGGAAGTAAGCCCTGCAAAAATTCAAGTTATAGCTAAATTACCACCTCCTACTACAGTGAGAGGGGTAAGAAGTTTTCTTGGACATGCCGGATTTTATAGACGCTACATAAAAGATTTTTCAAAAATTACCAAACCTCTATGCCAACTTTTAGAAAAGGACAAGAAATTTGAATTCACTAAAGAATGATTAAATGCTTTTAAATTATTAAAAGATAAATTAATCACAGCACCTATAATAGTTTCACCTGATTGGGAGAAACCATTTGAACTTATGTGCGATGCTAGTGACTATGCAATAGGAGCTATTCTTGGACAAAGATATGATAAAATTTTTAAAGTTATATATTATGCTAGTAAAACTCTTAATAATGCTGAAATTAACTATACAGTTACAGAAAAAGAATTATTAGCAATTGTATATGCTTTTGATAAATTTAGATCTTATTTAATTGGAACTAAATGTATTGTGCATACTGATCACTCTGCTATTAAATATTTGATGCAAAAAAGGATACCAAACCAAGATTAATCAGATGGATCTTACTGATGCAAGAATTTGATTTTGAAGTAATTAATAGAAAGGGAACTGATAATCAAATTGCAGATCATTTGTCAAGATTAAAATATTGCGAATTATCTGATACTGACAATGAAATTACAGACAGTTTCCCTGACGAACAGCTTTATAATATAAATGAGTGGAAAATACCTTGGTATGCTGATATAGTTAATTATATTGTAAGTGATATTTTACCACCCATGCTAACTCTGCAACAATAGAAAAAATTCATTCATGATGCTAAAACGTATTTTTGGGATGAACCATATTTATATAAGCAATGTAAGGATCTAATTATTAGAAGATGTGTGCCTTATGAAGAAACTGAACAGATCATTCAAAAATTTCATGATTCTAAATTTGGAGGACATTTCAGGACTGATAAAACTGCATATAAAATATTACAATCTGGATTTTATTGGCCTACTCTATTTAGAGATGTTTATAGATATATCAAAACTTGTGATAAATGCCAAAGAGTAGGTAATATATCTAGAAGAAATGAAATGCCTCTGAATTTTATATTAGAAGTTGAAATTTTTAATGTTTGGGGATTATATTTCATGGGACCATTTATTCCTTCATTTGGAAACTCATATATATTAGTTGTTGTTGATTATGTTTATAAATGGATTGAAGCACAGGCCTTACCTCGTTGTGATGCTAATAGTGTTTCAAAATTTTTAATGAAAAATATTTTCACAAGATACGGAATGTCGAAAGTGATTATCACAGACGAAGGATCCCATTTTAGGAATAAATATATTCAAAAATTGGCAGAAATATTTAATATTATTCATAAAATATCGACTGCTTTTCATCCACAGACCAGTGGATTAGCTGAAGTTTCTAATCGAGAAATTAAATGAATTTTAGAAAAGACTGTAAACCATAGTAGATTAGATTGGTCTACAAGACTAGACGCTGCATTATGGGAATATAGGACTGTTTATAAAACTCCGATTGGAATGACTCCATACAGACTTATTTATGGAAAGACTTGTCACTTACCAGTCGAATTAGAGCATAAAGCGTATTGGGCGATTAAAGAATTTAATTATAATTTGAAAGATGTTGGTGAGAAGAGATTGTTGCAGATGAATGAATTAGATGAATTAAGGAATGAATCCTATCATAATGATAGAATCTATAAAGAGAAAATGAAGATATGGCATGATCGGAAGATTAACCAAAAGAATTTTGAACCAGGACAAGAAGTATTGTTGTATAATACAAGGCTGAAATTATTTCCTGTGAAATTGAAATCTTGATGGTTAGGACCTTTCACTATAACTCAAATATTTGCATACAGTGCTGTTGAAATTGAAGATCCAAACACTGGAAACAGATTTAAATTAAATGGACACAAATTAAAACAATATTTTGAGGATAAAAGATCAAATTTTAAAGAGGTTTTAATGCTCAGTCAACCTGATTAACACCCTGAATAGGTCAGGCTGACGATGTTAAAATAAGCGCTTTATGGGAGGCAACCAATAGTTATCTTTATTTATTTACAATGATTATGTATTTGTTTGATTTTGTTGTTAGTTTGTGGTAAGATTGAATTCTACTACTTGTATTTACCCTCATGATCATCACAATAATTATATCCATAGAAAAAATTTGGAACGCATTCGAACCAGAGCGAAACTGTGCAATTTTTGCCTTGGCCGCCGACTGCGAGATCGATCCCCCCGACGGCAAGTTCTGCCCGCCAAATTCAATTTATAGTTTTTATGAATCCCGCCGACGGCGAGATCATTGCCGCCAACGATGAGATCGGTTAATGAGCGGTTTAGGGAGTTATTTTGACGGTTTCTAGCAATTATAAGTGTTTTAACACTTTAAAAACTCCTAGAACTCAAATTCTTAAACTATCTGCTTCCTAAAAACGAATTGAAACTTCATCAAAACTCATCGTTATGGCATCCAATCACCTTGAAATCCCTAGATCTTGAGTGTTCAATCGACGAAAATTTATCAGTTACAAGGCCCAGCGAATCTTCAATAAAGTGATGATGAAAAGAGATTGATCAAGGATGAGGATTTGTGAATAGAGGAGTTGAGAATTTGATAACGCTTATCGAGGAGATGATTGTGTGACGACGTTGGGAAATATTGTGCTATACCACTTCCGCAGTAGTCATCGCTGTGGTAAAAGAATTCTATTCCAATCTACACGGAATCAACAATGGAGTCGTCTATGTATGAGGCAAATGGGTAACTTTCACTCCTTCTAAGATTAATGGGTTATATTCAATTGAGAACACACCTGTTTGCCACTACTCCAACTTTGTCCCTACAAGGAATAATATGAATGAGATCTATCGTTATTTAACTGATAAAGCGGAAGATTGGGAAACAAGAGGAGACGGGTATGTTAGTTTTTCTGCATCACTTCTAAACCCCGTTTCTAAACATTGGTACTTCTTCATTTCTTCAAAACTATTACCCACTATGAGGGTCAATAAAGTTTCTAAGGAGTGTGCAATTCTGAATTATTGTATTCAAGCGGGACTACCTATTGATTTTGGTTCGATTATTGTGAAGTCACGCTTTAGGCCCGATTGTTCAAGGATCAATTTATGGGCTTGGACATCCTTCTACAATCTTTGCACTATGCAGTCAGTACCAAGTTTCATATGAAGCATGGGAGAAGATACTTCCGCCTTGGAAACCTTTAGATCCAACTGATATGTTTCCTACATTGGATAATGATGACGACAGAGCCATTATTGTGGATCAAACATCTCAGTGTTCTTTTTCAATCAGGCCCTTGACTGATAAAACTGATCTGATCCTGTGGAAACTCAAAGGACTGGAAAAAGAGGTAGAAAACGTGATAACTTCAATTAATAACATCTCTGATTTATTTGATCATATTGACTGGAGGATGAAGGAACACTTCGATCATTCTAGACATCTCAAAGCTAGTTTCATACAGCTTATGAGAAAGAAAGGATGGATAGAAGAAGATTCTACTGAAGAATTTCCTTACAGACCCTTCTACAATTTATTCGTTCATTTATGTTCTATCGATGATATTAGAGATGAGTTTAACACTGATCCTGACGAGTAGAAGAATTTCGAATTTTTTTATGTGTTGTTTTAGTTGAATTTAATTTTATGTAATCTGCACTTTTGATATTTTAGATTTTAATATTTGATCACAGTATAGATGAGATTATGCATTGTTTGTTTGTTTTCAGCGTTTTGAGTATTGTGGTTTGGATTGCGACGCTGAATTTGATGTATTAAGGTTGAAAAAATACCTTGTTAGTAATGTGGGGTACTAATATTGTAAACACTTGGATTTTACATAAAATTTGTGATGTTTTGTGTTGTGTGAATTTAATTGAGTTAAAATAGTATCTAATCACAGTAAAATATATTTAATTGATTGATCGTACATTAACGAGGTTTAAAATGAATTGAAAACATTATGAAATATTAAAAATATTAATTTCTGAAAAATCCCGCCGACAGCGAGATCGACGCCGCCGATGGCGACTTTTTCCAGAGACTTTAAACCTATTTGAATTAATTAGCTTGCCGACGGCGAGATTTTTCCAGCTGACAGCAAGGTTTCGAAAAACAGTTTTATTTGACTGGTCAACCATCAATATTCATCGTCCCCCTCCTCAAAACTTTTAAAAAACTGACCTAGGACTTGAGAGATCTTAGATTTGGAGTAGTTTCAACACATTTTGACACTGGATTTCATCTTCCCTTGGTAAGAGCTTTACTCCAATGCAAAAATTTTGATTTTCACCATGTATTTCTTCCACATTTGGAAATTTTGAAAAAATCAAAATATGGAGAAAATAGTTGGAAGAAATTCATGAATTCATTTTTGATTACTTTAAGCCACATTTGAAAGTCATTCTAGTATTATTTTGGGATTTAGTTGAGATTTTTGTAAATTTGATAGATAGAGAAATGGCTCCACGACAGAAGAGGCGACTTGATTTTGACGTGACACGATTTGTGAATGCAAAGGCTAAGTCAAGACACAACTTTAGTATCAAAGTGAGAAAATGCATCCAAGATAAAGTTTTCAAGAATCTAGGAGGAGAAGTAGAACAGATGATCAAAGAGCGAAGATGGGAAAATTTCTGTTATACAACGAACAGAGCACGAGTTGAAGTTGTAAAAGAGTTTTATTTCAATTTGACCCAGATAGAGGATGGACCTATAAAAGTTAGAGGATTTTTAGTTGAATTTAATGCTGCACGTATTAATTCTTTCTACGAAGTACATAATCTTCACACCAGCAAATACGATACTTTTGGAACAATGGAAGGACCGCTGGAGGAGGTGATTAACTTTCTCACTGATGGGAAAGGGACTTGGAAAATAAAGCAGCGTGAACGGGTAAACTTCCCTCTTTCCATGCTAAATGCAACCTCTAAGGCTTGGCATTATTTTATTTGCTCTACTTTTCTACCCACTTATCATAATAGTGAAGTTTCAAGAGATAGAGCAGTTCTGAATTTTTTCAGAAGCATAGAAGTATAAATGTGGGAAGTATTATTTATAAAAATATATTAGCCATTTCAAAAAGTTAAAGTGGAGGAGGACGAGGACATCCTAGTCTGATTTATACACTATGCCAGCTATCTGGAGTAGAGGCAGGAGATGATGAGGAATGGGTTGAACCTATGAAACCCATTACCCAGGCTAATATAAAGACCTATGAATCCCACGAAGGATGGAGATCTGGGACTAGGAGCTCTGCACCTTCGACTAGTAGGGATATTCCCTCTACTAGTTATGACCCTCCTACCTATAGTTCTCCTACACTTTATGACTTGATGAATGAACTGACTCTGCATCGAAAAAGTTTTGAGAAAATGGATGAAAGGTTGGATCGAATAGATCAAAGGATAGGAGGATTAGAGCAGAGGCACGATTATGACAGTGACTATCTCCAGAGGCATTCTGAGTTTGAGATAGCCTACTATGATGCTGAATATCGTTATTGGAGAGGAGAGCTTGATGTTATATTTCCTAAGTGCCCCCGTTATACTCATTACCAACCTACTCCACCTGCTGAATAGGGAGATGAGGATATAGTCTAGGATTTTGATGCTGAAGATTAGATTGTGTTATGTATTTATGTTATGTGTTTGTTTATTATCCTCAATTTAGTATCGTTGTTTATTTATGTATTTCGATTATTATGTTGTGTAAGTTAAATTTGTGTAGCTTTAAATTTTTATATTTCAGAATATGATTGTAACTCTATAACTGGATTAGTGAAATATATGTGGATGTTGTGTTAATTGTGCTTAGTACTTTAATTGGTAAAATAATTAAATGTAGTAGGAAATTGTGTTAGTATTTTTTACTTATTTCAAAATTTCTTTACCCAACAAATTCTTTAATGTTATATGTGTGTAGAAAATTATTAACAGTACAGGTTAATTAAGTGATGAAAAGAACCTGCAGAACTTCAAGAAGAAAAATACCTAAAGCACGAAGGTATGATTTAATTTTACAGTATATTTTCTTTTCACCCTTATGATTAGATAGAAAAATTTAAGTTTGGGGGAAGGAAAAATGAAAATTTAACTATTAAATTGTTCTCAATATTATATTTTTAAAAATTATTATAAAATGATTTTTTGTAGTAAATTTAATTCAATAAACTAGAATTGATTTATTTAACTATTATAAAAGGTTAAAATATATATTTTTTTGTGAATAAACTAATTTTATAGATTAATATATTTGGAATAAAAGGATAAGAATATAGTTAACTATTTAAAGTAAGAAAAACTATATTTTAAGATATTAAATTCTTAAGTATTTAGTTGAGAAAGAATAGATTGAAACTCAATGAAGTGAAAACTATGAAATACTCTTAAGTATTTTGGTATCTTCTATGTGTCATCTTTGTGTCATTGGTGTGTCATTAATTAGTGTATTTAGTGTGTGAGTGTGTTCTAGAGAGTATATTAGTGAGTTTAATTGAGTGTGTTGTACAAGAAGGAAAAGTCAGAGGAACTTCAAGGAGTCTGCTTGGGGAGAAAATTTGAGATAAAATTTGGTTATTGTTTTATAACTTTAATTTTATATGAAATCCAAGATTTTTGTTATTCTTCATATGCATTCTGAATAGTCTTCTCTGTCTTTCTCCTAGTTTTTGAGATTTTGTGAAATGGAAAATTGAATTAGTTGTGCCTAAAATATTAGATAAGAATTGTGATAATTTTTTACTTGAATCTTAATTTACTTTCAGTTTGATGATTGAATTGTTAAAATATGTTGATTTTACAACTAAAGTAAAGATTACATCCAAAATTCAGGGAAAGCAAAGGCCTTGAAAAGAGTGTGCAAATAAATAGGGAAATATTATTATCGGGCGTAAAATAAGATATTTTAGAGTGACAGACAAAAATATTCAATTCGGTCCTATCGTTTGGGTGTTGAAGTGTAGATGTTAGGCCTCAGGCGAGGGGAACGTGGGAGGTCCGAAGTGAGAGCCGGTATCCTCTCAGCCTAGCCACAAATTCAGTAACCAAGGATAGGATTAGTCAATATTCTTTATGCCTGGACTAAAGGATAAAGAATAGGATGCTCCTATTTTGCACAATATAATTCTAACTATTTTGACTATCCTTTCACTTAATTCTCTTAAACAAGGGGAAAGATACTTTTCTAAATTGCATTCTTCCATTCAAAAATAGAGCTTAGTATAAGTGTTCTTTATTTCCGTATACTAGATAGTAATTGCATCTGATAAAAATTAGTTCATATTCTCTAACTTCTCTGTAGGATCGAAATCCAGGACTCTATTAGAGCCTTGTATTATTTGAATGATACTTATACTTGTGTTGATAAAAGGGATAACTTTGTTATTATTGAATATTATTTTTATACTGATTAAACATTTATATAGTTGTTGTACGCTTTCGCCACGACACCCCCGCCGGATCACCTCTCGAGTATCAAAGTTTTCATATTCACAAACAAATGGTTCCCAAGTATGATAGAATGCATTAATACGTTGAAGAGTAAACTCAATCATTTTTCCTATAACAAATACATACTCAGTCTCAGTCCAGGGCACATTTGTATAGAGCTCTCTAACAACTCCCATAACATCTTTCGCAGTAAAATAACAAAATCTTTCCCAGTTCTGCTTTTCAATTAACTGTTCTACAGATCCACCAGGATTATCAAAAGCTTGATCCTGGATACACTTCTTATTGTAAAGGTAAGAGTTAAAGTAAAATTGCACTTTAATATTAACAATTTTTTTCTTCATCAAAATCCAATTTTCTCTTCCCTTTACTCATGCTTGGAGCCATGTGAATTTATAAAAATTTGCAAAAAATTACCAATAAATCCCAAATTCATAATGTAACAAACTATAAATACTATTCTAAATAAGTAAGAGCAAATTTCATCATAGGAAATCTCAAAATTTCTTTAAAAATCCAAAAATTCCAATCTTACCATGTGAGAGATTTCCATGGTGAAAATTAAAAAATTTTAACTTAAAGTGAAGCTCTTACCAAGAGAAGTGTAGATCCAGTCTCGAAATGCTTTGAAATCACTTCAAATCTGAGATCTAGCAAACCCTAGGTCTTTAAAATCGCAAAAATGGAGGAGGAAAATGAAAGCAATGAAAAAAACCACGGATCCCAAGGTTAAAATCGTGAAATAAGGGTTTTTGGCATTTTTTTGTACTTTGGCGCCGGCGGTGCTCTATTTATTAAAAATGTCAAAACTCTCAGGATTTGAGCGCCGGCAGCGCCAGTCCAAAATTTTTTCTTGGTCCGAAAATTTTTTCGTAATTTCAATCATTTCGACCTCCACAATGAAATTTAACACTTCATTAAGCATCTACTTCATCACACAAGAAATAACGAACACAATTCTTTACACAAACAATACAAAACAAACTTTTATATAAATAATCCAAGTTACATTATAAACACTAAATATGTTCATTACCCTACGATAATAAAACACTAAAATGTAAGCACACAATGAAAGCAAGCATAGCAAATCCAAATTCAAATTACAAAGCAAAGAAAAATCAATACTTCACACACCAAACATAATTAAACAAAGTAAACTAAGCACACATCAAACATAAGTAGAATCCAGTAATCACTCCACATCGGTTTCAGAACTATCTTCCTCTCTAATATCTCCAATAGATTGCTGATGTACGAACAAATTGTAGAATAGAGGAAATGAGAATTCATCAGATGAATCCTCAGTAATCACAGCGTTCTTCTTCATCAGATTAATCAATCCCATCTCAATTCGACCAGTGTGATCAAATTGTTCCTTCATCGTCCAATCTATATGATCAAATAAATCGGAAATATTATTTATTGCATTCATAATGGTTTGTACCTCTTTCTCCAACTGTTTAATCCCTTCAGTATCATTCTGGAACTTTCAGGAAAATAGGGTTGAATCGGTTGTGAAGTCTATGTTGGTTTATCGATAAGCAGATTCATATCATCTTCATCTCCCACTGTTTGGTAGTCATAAAGATCAGTTGGATCAATAGGTCTCCATGGAGGAAGAACCATTTTCCAACTCTCATATGGAACTTGTGATTGACTACACAACAAAAATATGGTGGACGGGTGTCCAAGCCCATATTTAGATCCATGAATAATTAATCCCAAAACTGATTTCACAATTATATTACCAATGTCAATCGACCTCCCAGTTTGAATACAGAAATTCAAAATGGCACTTTCCTTAGTTACCTTGCTAATCTTCAAAGTTGGAAATAACTTTGCTGAAATAAAGTAATGCCACTGCTTTAACATCGGATTTAAAGATGCAAAAGGGAAACTAATATATCCATTTTCTCTAACTTCCCAATCCTCATTCTCATCCGTCAAATAACGATACACATCATTCATATTATCACTTGTGGCATTGAAATTAAAATAATGGCAAATAGGTACATTCTCAATCATAAAGCGATCATTAATTCTCGCAGGAGTGAATTGCACAAACCTACCTCGCACAAAGATGAATCCTTGGTTGATACCGTGAAGATTTTGATAGAATTCTTTCACAACCAGAATAATTACGGCAGCGGTAGTGTAGCAAAGCACTTCCCAACGTCTTTCCTTAATTATCTCTTCAATTCTAGTATTAGGATTATCCATACCTCGATTTATGAAGCCTCTTTCCTTGATAATCCTCCTCTTCATCATCACTTTGTTGAAAAATAGATGCGCCTCGAAACTTATAAACTTCCTTCGGTTAAAAATGCGAGATCGAGGGGTTTCTATAGAGTAGGAATCCATGGGATGTGAATTGGGAATGGTAGTTTTCGTTTTTCCAGAGTATGGAAGTCTAAAATGGAGTTTAGGGAGTTATAAGAATGAAGATCCCGCTCAAAACCACCAAAACTAGCATTTTGATACTCCAAAAATCGTCAACAGGTTTTGGGCACCGGCGGCACTCAAACCTGTAAGTTCAGCAAACTTCTCTATAATTGGGCGCCGGTTGTGCCCATTCTAGCACCGGCGGTGCTAGTGGTAAAAAACTTCACCGAACTTCGTTTGGCCCAAAATATTCCAATATCATAATTCGATCCAATATTGATCAATTTTAAAAGTATTTAGGAGCGATTAAGATTCAAAAATAACTATCTAAAAAGCACAATTACAACAAATAAGCAAACACAACACAAAGATACATATGGGTTGCCTCTCATAAAGCGCTTGGTTTAATGTCGTCAGCCGGACAAACCATTCAGTTAATCGAGATGACTCAGCATTAAAACCTCTTTGAAGTCAGATTGAACCCCATCAAAGTAAGGCTTTAATCGATGCCCATTAACTTTGAAAATCTTTGCAGTATCAGGATCCTTAATATCAACAGCTCCAAAAGAATGAACTTTTGCAACTGTAAAAGCTCCTAACCGTCTAGACTTGAGCTTTCTAGAAAATAACTTCAATCTTGTGTTGTATAACAAAACTTTTTGTCTAAATTCCAATTTCTTTTTCATTATCTTCCGATCATGCCACAATTTCATTCTCTCTTTATAGATCTTATCATTGTGATAAGATGCATTTATAATCTTCTCCAATTCATTCAATTGCATAAATCTCTTCTCTCCAGCATTTTTCAAATTAAAATTCAACTCTTTTATCACCCATTACGCTTTATGCTCCAATTCAACCGGTAAATGGCATGTCTTACCAAACACTAGTCTATAAGGAGACATTCCAATAGGGGTTTTAAAAGTAGTCCTATAAGCCCATAAAGTAGTATCTAATCGAGTAGACCAATCTAATTTATGATTATCCACAGTTTTGTCCAAAATTCTTTTAATTTCACGATTAGATACTTCTGCTAAACCACTAGTCTGGGGATGATAAGCAGTAGAGATTCTATGAATAATATTATATTTCTCAATCAATCTCTTAATTTGATTATTCCTAAAATGGGTTCCACCATTAGTTATAATCACTCTCGACAATCCATATCTTGTAAATATATTTTTCTTTAAAAATTTTGAAACACTCTGAGCATCACATCTAGATAAAGCAATAGCTTTAATCCATTTTGAGACATAATCAACTGCAGCCAGTATATATAAATTCCCAAATGAAGGAGTAAATGGTCCCTAAAATCTAATCCCCATACATCAAAAATTTCAACTTCCAAATTATAATTTAAAGGCATTTCATTTCTTCTAGAGATATTACCTACTCTCTGACATCGATCACAGGATTTAATATATTTGTAAACATCCTTAAAAAAAGTAGGCCAATGAAATCCAGATTGTAAAATCTTAAAAGAAGTTTTATCAACACCAAAATGACCTACAAATTCAGAATCATGACATCGTTGAATAATTAAATTCGTTTCTTCTTGTGGCACACATCTCCTAATAATCAGATCTTTACACTGCTTATATAGATATGGCTCATCCCAAAAATAAAATCTTGTATCATATTTAAACTTCTTTTGTTGTTGCCTTGTTAAAGCAGGTGGTATAATATCACTCATAATATAAATCACAATATCAGCATACCAAGGAAAATTTCTTCCCATAATATTATAAAGTTGTTCATCAGGGAAAGTTTCTATAACTTCCTTCTCAAATTCAGATAATCTATCATACTCCAATCTTGATAAATGATCAGCTATTTGGTTATCAGATCCCTTCCTATCAACTATCATAAAATCAAATTCTTGCAGAAGAAGTATCCATCTAATCAGTCTAGGTTTCACATCCTTCTTTTGCATTAAATATTTGATAGTCGAATGGTCTGTATGCACAATACTTTTAGCTCCAATTAAATAAGGTCTAAACTTTTCAAAAGCAAATATTATAGCTAATAACTCTCTTTCAGTAGTGGTATAATTAATTTGAGCTTCATTAAAAGTTCTACTAGCATAGTAAATGACTTTGAAAACTTTATCATCCCTTTGCCCCAATGCTACTCCGATCGCATTATCACTAGCATCACACATGAGTTCAAATGGTTTCTCCCAATCTAGTGAAATAATTATAGGTGCATTGATTAATTTCTCTTTCAATAATTTGAAAGCACTCAAACATTCATAATTAAAATTAAACTTTCTATCTTTTTCTAGAAGTCGACACAAAGGTTTAGTGATTTTAGTAAAATCTTTAATATATCGCCTGTAAAATCCACCGTGTCCTAAGAAACTCCTCACCTCTCTCACGGTAGTGGGTGGCAACAATCTCTCAATCACTATAATTTTAGCAGGGTCGACCTCCATACCATATTCAAAAATTTTATGCCTAAGCACAATTCCTCCTACAACCATAAATTGATATTTCTCCCAATTCAGAACTAAATTTGTTTTTTCACAAAGCTCCAAAACTTTTGCTAAGTTTTCAAGAAAAATTTCAAATGAAGTCCCGAATACAGAGAAATCATCCATGAAAACTTCTATTCCATTATCTATCATACTACTGAAGACAGACATCATACATCTATGAAATGTTGTAGGTGCATTACACAGTCCAAAATGCATTCTTCGAAAAGCAAAGGTTCCATAAGGGCTAGTAACTGTTGTCTTTTCTTGATCCTCGGGAGCAATAGGTATTTGATGGTAACCAGTATATCCATCTAGAAAGCAGTAGTACTTATGTCCAGCAAGTCTATCCAGCATTTGATCGAGAAAAGGAAGAGGAAAGTGATCTTTTCGGGTGGCAGCATTTAATTTCCTATAGTCAATACAAATTTACCATCCGTTAATTTGTCTTGTGGGTATAATTTCATTACATTCATTCATTTCAACAATCACTCCTCCGTTTTTCGGTACACAATGTATTGAACTCAACCAAGCACTATCAGAAATAGGATAAATAATTCCAGCATCCAGCCATTTTAAAATCTCCTTCCTAACTACTTCTTTCATTACTGGATTCAATCTCCTTTGCGGATCAACTCTCAGTTTATGTTCTTCATCTAATAAAATTCTGTGCATACAAATTGAAGGACTGATTCCTTTAATATCTGCTAAAGTCCATCCGATAGCTTTTCTGTATCATTTTAAAATTTCCAACAACTTCTATTCTTGATAATTGTTTAACTCCGAAGATACAATAACTGACAGAGTAGATGATTCTCCTAAAAATATATATTTCAAATGATTAGGGAGAATTTTCATCTCAAGTTCAGGAGGTTTTATTATTGATGGAATTAAGCTTTTATTTCCACCTTCCATAGTGTCTAATACCTCAAATCTCTCTTTAACATACCCCAAATCTTCATTCTTCTTACTATCTAAATTTATTCATTTTCAATTTCTTCTTCAAACATATTTTCATACTTTACTTCTTTTTCAAATGTATATTCAAAATGATCGTTTCTCAAATATTCACAGACCTCCATCCTAAAACATTCATTATTTTTTCCATTGAGGGATACATCATAGATTTCAAAATATTAAAGGTCACCTATTGATCATTAACTCTCATAGTTAATTCTCCTTTTTGAACAACAATCACTACTCTTCCAGTAGCAAGGAATGTTCTTCCCAAAATGATTGGAATTTCTTTATCTTCCTCCATATCAAGTACAATAAAATCCACAGGAAAGATAAATTTATCCACTTTCACTAACACATCTTCCACCACTCCTTTAGGGTAAGTAATTGAACGATCGACCAATTGAAGAGTCACAGAAGTAGGAGAAATTTCTCCTATTCCCAACCTTTTGAAAGTTGATAAAGGCATAAGATTGATACTAGCTCCCAGATCACATAAGGCTCTTCAGAAAAAATTTTCACCTATAGCACACGGAATAGTGAAACTAGCAGGATCTTTAAGTTTTTCTTGAAACTTCTTCTGAATAATTGCAATACACTCTCTGCTAAGTGCTACAGTTTCATGATTTGTAAACTTTCTTTTCTTTTTTAAAATACCTTCATAAACTTGACATAGTCAGACATCTGTTTTAATGCTTCAACAAAATGAATATTTATCGTTAATTTCTTAAGGATCTGTAAAAAATTTCCAAATCTATTGTCCCTGTTTTGTTTCTTCAATCTTTGAGGAAATGGAGGCAGTGGTTTTTCAACAATTATCTTCATTGGCTCAAGAGGATAATCCAAGTCTGGATAAATCTTGTTTGAACCTTTTTCGATTTCCACCTTCTCCTTTTCTATTTCAACTTCTTTTTGCACTCTAGTTTCCAATTCTTTTACACTCCTTAATTGAATAGCCTTAAGTTGTTCCTTGTTTTGATCTTTTGGATTGATCTCAACATTACTTGGAAGCGCTCCAGAAGGTTTATTATTAGTCAAGTGAAAATATGCCCCAATTGATTTTCAATATTTTCATCGAAACACCTTGAGCTTGTAATTGATTTTCCATATTCAGAATTACTTCTTCAGTAGACAACTTCCTATTCTTAAATTGTGGGTTACTATTGAATCCAGGAGGATAAGATGGTCTAAAATTGGTATTTCCTTGATTGTTCGAATTTCCAACTGGATTTATAGAACTGTTCCCCCAATGTGTGTTAACATTGGCTTTGTTATTATTCCAATTAAAACTTGGGTGATTCTTCCAACCAGGATTATAATAATTCGAATAAGGATTGTTAGGTCTATTAATAGCATTCAAAGTCTCATAAGGTTTTTGAGATTCTGTTATCTATCCAAATGAATTTTCCTCTAACACTTAAGGTGTTTGAGAATAATTTATTCCATATTGATCTATTTTCTTAGAAAGGGCTGAAATTTGAGAAACTATCATAGTCATCATATTGGAATCATGAACACTAGCTACTCTCTTAGAATTTACCCGTTCAGAGGGCCATTGAAAATTATTAGTAGCCATTTCATCAATTAATGCGTATGCTTCATCAAAAGGTTTTTACATTAACGATCTGTCGGCGAATTTTTAGATTTATGTGTTTTATTTTGAAAAGGGGGGTCGCCTACAGAAATTGTCGGCGAATTTTTTATATTTAAATTTAATTTAAATATATAGTTTAAAAGATAACAATTGATTTTGAAAGTAATTTTAAGTTTAAAAGTTTTAAGATATGAAATCAAACCGATCTCACATCCCAAATAGTTTATATAAACGAGCACCGCACCACAAACCGTGTATCTATCCCGAAGAATAGACACACTGTTTGGTGATGGGGCTCGATTAAATAAACTAGGAGATTTGTGACATCCGTTTGGTCTGCGAACCAATTTTATAAGCCGACAAGTTCCCCTGCTTAATATAAATGAATTAAACAGGGTTTATATTACCTGGGTTCTTAAAGTTCCCTATAAGGGCAAGCCCCTATAGTTAATTACATCTTAAATGACGGGAATCATTTAAGAAAACTCTCGATAATGATCAATGGTTTTGCTCTCAAGAATTTCAAAGTTTAAGGTTTTCAAAGGATTTGAGTTTTGGAGATTTCAATTGGGAATATATCAAATTTGGAATGAGTTTATTTTAGGAGTCCAAAGGAAGAGAAGTAGGAGAAGCTGAGAATCCAAGAGGAATCTTGGCAACTTCCCGACTATCCTATTGTTTGGCTTAGATTTGAGAAAATCCTAATATTATCTTCTATTTCAATCTTGCCAATTTTAGTTAATTAGGACTTATATTTGTATGATAAAATCATACAAATAGCCTCGAAGATGTGAGGGTTTATGTCGTATCGAACGACTACCTCGGAAATCCTAAGACCGGTTAGGGCTTAATATACATGACATGATCATGCAAATGCCTAACGAAGAGTTGAGGATTTATGTTGCACTAGGCAAACTACCTCGAAATCCTATTGCTTTGTTGTTTAAAACTAGGAAAGGTTTTGCTGGAGTAGACCCGAGTTTTGCTGATGACGATGGTCGTGCTGCCCACCATGCTCCGAGCTCCTTGTTGTTGCAGAGGGTTTAGTTTTAGAAGATTGTAATCAAAAGAGAAGGGAGAAGTTTGGTTTTAGAAATCTTAAAGTCCAAGTGTTTTTTTTATATGTTTTAATTAAAATAAATCTTAAAGTTGATTATAACAACACCGGTTAAGATCCCACGGTTCCATCCTTCCGGCATCGTTATTTTTATCGGATTCACTTAGTCCAGATGAATTTGCTAAACTCAACTAAATGAGTTCCACACTTTCATTTAGACCGTGGGAAATCCCATTAGCAACACATAGGTTACATCATCCGAGGTATTCCCGATCATCCAACAAGATGTTTTAATTTAGTTGTAGTTGTAGTTTTGTTGTTTTGTTTGTGATTAAATTTTGAGTTGTTTTATATTTTGAAATGTTGTGGCGGTGAATTTTATCTTGCAATGACTTTTAATTTAGTTTTGGTTTCAGCTTTAGGGACTATCCTAGAGGTGTGGGTTTTCATGCAACGATTGTTTATAATGCAAGAAAAGTAAGTGCATTTGCAATAAGGTAAATTGCAAGAAGGTAAATTGCAATAAAATAAAAGCGTACTCGGAGGGTCTTCCCGTCATCCCAAGCTGCACTTAAACACAATTTAGAATCTTTAAGCATTTAAAGCAAGTTCCTAGGTAAAGCTAAGGGAAGGGTTATGGTTTTCTACCAAGGTCCTACTCCTATAGCTAGTCATCTCCTATGACGTCTAGGTTCTTGTGCTTTGGTTTGAGGACGATTTTCTTCATCAAAGAACAATTAAGTTCAATTGTTCTTATAAATATCATATCATACTGAGAAAGTGCTTAAGACGAGTCTTAAACATCTTTTCAATACCTCTAGGATTATTTTAAGTCCAAGAGAATTCAATTATACAATGAATCAATCATCCAGGAGTTTAAGTTTTGTTATCTTGCTCAGTGAACTAGGACATTTGAATATCCTATGAGTGAAGTAACACTTCACTTAACACTCCATTTAGGAGTTATGACAATAAGAGCTTTTGAGGGCAAATCGATGTTCAAGTGATTTGTGATTTTAATTTAATTCTAATCAATGGGTTTAAGTTTGGAATAGTGTTCAAGTTGTTTTAGATTTATTTTGAATTCTTTATGTCTTAAGTGATGTTATATTTAATTCAATTTAATTTAATTTAATTTAATTTGGTTTAATTTGGTTTAGTTTTAATTTTAATTTAATTTTATTTACTTTAATTTTAATTTTATTTTAACTTGATTATTATTATTTTTTTTATTTAATTTAATTTAATTTAATATGTTTTGATTTAATTCAATGTGATTTAATTTAATTTAATTTAATTTTTAATTTAATTTTATTTTATTTTATTTTATTTATTTTTTTTATGCTTTAGGGATGATTTAATTTTAATTGTTAAAGTATTGATTTAATTAAATTTTTAAAAGGATTTAATTTAAATGTTTTAATTCTTTAATTTAATTTAATGATTAAGTCTTTTAGCACTTTAAATTTTGAATTTGGATTATCATTTTAATTAGGAATTAAATGTTGTTGAGGTGATTAATTTAGGGATTCTTAGATTAAAGAATAAATTTCTTCCTAATAATATCCCTATTTTAACAATTCCAATTTTTTTTATTATTCTTCCAAGTTTAATTAATCATTTAATTAAGGTTTATTTTAATTACTTTCAAATTATTTGGTAGGTTTCTACCCTTTAATTACCCAAGTTTCAAACATCCAAAATCAACTTAATATCAAATATTTTACCCACCCTTTTAATTAAACCTAAAATTTTTAATTATAGGTTAAAATTTTAATTACTATTTTGCCCTTTAAACTTACTAATTTCATAACTCACTAAATTGAGCTTAAATGAATTTGAAATTTTTATGTGACTTCACTCATATGTCAATCAAGACATTAGAGGAAAAAATGTGATTTTTCTGTATTTAATTTATTTATATTATTATTTTTGGTGGAAAATAAGAATTTTCAAGGAAAATTTAATAACATGACCAAGGGAAATTTTCTATCCTTAAGAAAATTATGGGACATTCCTAATTACTAGAGGACCACTTGGACAAATTTTGGTGATTTTTTGAATTATATTATTTTTATTATAATTATTTTGAGTTTTGGAGTATTAATTAATTTAAAAATAAAATAAAGGTTGAAAAATGAATTTTATATTTTTTAAAAATCTCTCTGATATCAAGGAAACCAGAGAACCAATTTTCATAATTTTCTGATTTTTCTTTGATTTATTAGAATTATTTTAGTGGAAATGCTAGAAAACACATTTTTTTAATTTTAAAATTACCTTAGGGCTATAAAATTTAATATCTCATCATAGAGACTTAAGAAAAATATGGGGTTTCCTAAATGATTAAAATTCAAAATTTGACGTTTTGGTGAATTTTATTATTTTTAGGATTTTTATTATTTTTTAATTATTAAAAATATTAAAATAATGTAAAAAATCAACTTTTTTGGAAAATTGCAATTTTATTTTTTTTTAAATTCCCCTGATATCAGAGAGGCTCCAAAACCAATTTGATGAATTTTTGAAAAGTATTTTGAAAGTTATGAATTTTTGAAGTTTAAGTTTGGCTAAATGGCTTAATCAACCCATTTGATAGGGCTAACCAAGTCCAATTGACTTCAAACTTTTATGGTGGGTTCCTCCGATCCTAAAGGTCGAGTGGAGAATTGATTTCAAGTCAATTTGATTTATGATTAGCTCTAATTAATTAAAGCTCCATTTTGGGTGTTTAAGCCAATTAGGGTTATTACAAGTGAGTTAACTCAAAAACCATTTTCCTAGGGTCCTATGGTCATAAGAAACATCACCAAATTTTCCTAGAATTTATTTCACAACATGCTAATTATTAGAATTAAAATACTCAGAATAGTGACCTAGAGTTGAAAAATCAATAACTCTTCATAGGGGTGGCCTCTGACTTTGGAAAATTCGTGGAATGTTCCCAAGTTCAGAGGCTTCAAAAGCCCTATGGTCTCATGCCTGTGCGGCTTATTTTTTGAGGTTGTATATTTTGAAAAAGGAGGGTCGCCTACAGAAGTTGTCGGCGAATTTTAAATTTAATTTAAATATATATATAATTTAGAAAGTAGTATTTGATTTTGAAAATAATTTTAAATTTGAAAATTTTAAGATATGAAATCAAACCGATCTCACATCCCAAATAGTTTATATAAACGAGCACCGCACTACAAACGATGTATCTATCCCGAAGAATAGACATACCGCTTGATAATGAGGCTCGATTAAATAAACTAGAAAGGTTTGTGACATCCGTTTGGTCCGCGAACCAATTTTATAAGCCGACAAATTCCCCGTTTAATATGAAAACATTAAACGAGGTTTATATTACTCGGGTTCTTAAAATTCCCTATAAGGGCAAGCCCCTATAGTTAATTACATCTTAAGTGACGGGAATCACCTAAGAAAACTCTCGATAATAATCGTAGTTCTGCTCTCAAGAATTTCAAGGTTTAAGTTTTTAATGGATTGAGTTTTGGAATTTCAATAGGGAATGGATCAAATTTAGAGCATTTTGTTTTGGGAATTCAAAGGAAGAAAGGTAAGAGAAATCACAGATTCGAAGCGAACTTCGGTAATTTCCCGACTATCCTATTGTTTGGCTTGGATTTAGGAAAACCCTAATGTTTATTTAGTATTTTGATCTTGCCAATTTTAATTAGTTAGGACTTATATCCGTATGATAAAATCATACAAATAACTTTCGAAGATGTGAGGGTTTATGTCGTATCGGACGACTACCTCGGAGTCCTAAGACCGATTAGGGCTTAATTTACATGACATAATCATGCAAATGCCTAACGAAGAGTTGAGAATTTATGTTGCACTAGTGCAAGCTACCTCGAGGTCCTATGGCTTGGTTATTTAGTTCTAAGGAAAGTTTTGTCAAGTAGATTCGAGTTTTACTGATGACGATGGCCGTGCCGCCCACCATGCTCCAAGCTCCTTGTCGTTGCAGAGGTTTAGTTTTAGAAGTCATAAATCAGAGGTGAGAAAAGTGTTCTGGTTTAGTAGAAAATCTTAAAATCCAGTGTGTTTTTTAATATTTTAATTAAACAAATCTTAAAGTTGATTATAACAACACCGGTTAAGATCCCACAGTTCCATCCTTCCGGCATCGTTATTTTTATCGGATTCACTTAGTCCAGATGAATTTGCTAAACTCAACTGAATGAGTTCCACACTTTCATTTAGACCGTGGGAAATCCCGTTAGCAACACGTAGGTTACATCATTCGAGGTATTCCCGATCATCCAACAAGACGTTTTAATTTAATTGTAGTTGTAGATTTGTTGTTCTGTTTGTGATTAAATTTTGAGTTGTCTTATATTTTGAAATGTTGTGGCGGTGAATTTTATCTTGTAATGACTTTTAATTTAGTTTT
>CM040430.1:129508932-129553458 GCA_022702705.1 Papilionanthe hookeriana x Papilionanthe teres | reverse complement strand
GGACCAATTAGTAGTGCCCTTGGAGTCTCCCTTGGGATAATTAGTGCATCTGCCTTTGGAGTCGTTGGAGCCACCTCATCATCACTGAAGAATGGTACCTGTGAAATAACAAATTTTATTGGATCACACTTCTGCCAAAGAAAATCACATGGAGTTAACAATATATACTAATCAAATAATCAGGCGGCAATTACATACATAACACTAAATAACATTGCTATTTACAAACCTAGCACCCTCTAATCCATTTTTCGAATTTCTACTCAAATATCAAAATTCACGATAAAAACCAAATCCATGTTTTCCATTTTTATCAAATTCTGAATAGTTTGAACAAGGAACGCATAAATACATCGGTTCAATAGTTCAAAAGATCACCTGGGAGTTAATTTTGTGAATAGCAATGTTTCGAGTGTTGTTTACATAAATATTCAAATAATCAATTGATTAAAATCGAGCAGGAGATCCCAATTTGTAGATTAAGAATAAGCTAACCCTTTCATATCGCTTTTAGGTTGATATCTCCTGGCTAGCAACCGGATTCTTCTCTGTGATACATGTCTAGGAGCCACTAAAGAAAAATATCTTACTGGAGCTAGTTTGTCAGAAACCTATAAAAACAAAATAAAATATCATGTCCATTTGAAATGTCATTTTTGACACTAATATAAAACCATTTCTTAAAGCATCCAAGATCAATCGCTATGTTTATCTTGCAAAAATAGTGAAAGAAAAAAATGAAAAAGTGTGAAAATAGTCTCCTGACTCTTTGCAGGGGGTCATTTTAGCCCTAGAACTTATAAAAGTGTCAATTTAGTCCCAATATCTTTTAATATAAGATAAAATAGTCCCCAAACCCAATTTAAAGAGTCTTGGGAGTAACTTGACACTCAATACACTCTGAGAATAAAATGATCCCATGTAAATAGTCACTTATACTAAAGAAAAAAATACATAATACAAGAGTATAACCAGTGGTCACTAAATATAACTAGTAAGGTTCAAAAAGCTTACAGGCATGCTGAAAATTCCATATTGAACTGATGGAGCAGAAGAGCCCACACAATCAATAGACATCTAAGGCATCACAGGGAGCGTTCCAAAAGGATTTGTTATGCACGTGGGTTGCATGACAATGTTAGCTTGAAAAGCGGGTTTGCCACGGAAGAAAGGCAAATAAGAAATTACAAGTTAGACTATCTATTAGAATATTAAAATATTTATTAATACGGAATTCTAACGAGTATCATTTGAAGAATTCCTTATGGGAGCATTCCTTGTAAAAATATCTTTGGGGATATATATATATATATATATATATATATATATATATATATATATATATATACACACCGACATGTTGGTTGGCATCCACAGTATAAAAACTCATGAGGTCGGGGGTTCAAATCCCCTCTAGCATGGTTGGCTTTATGGAGGTGGTACTCGAATTGTTAGGCACATTAAGAGTGGCTGGAGACTCGTATAATATAGCCTCTAACAATTCTTTATATATATATATATATATTTGATATGACTGAGACTGTAAAATGTGATACAAATAGGTATCAAAATGCAGGTGTTATATAAGTAAATACATAAGAATTGTACGGTAAGTAAATCCTCGAAATATTACTTGGAAAATTTCAAGTGATTGTCATATTAACTTTTACCAGAGAAGTACTATATATATTAGACTAGTTCCTTTAAAAAATATTATTTATCATTGGCAGAGACATGTCCAAAATAACTGAGATGATTATATGAAAA
The DNA here is from genome assembly GCA_022702705.1 of Papilionanthe hookeriana x Papilionanthe teres. Classification (NCBI taxonomy): domain Eukaryota; kingdom Viridiplantae; phylum Streptophyta; class Magnoliopsida; order Asparagales; family Orchidaceae; genus Papilionanthe; species Papilionanthe hookeriana x Papilionanthe teres. The sequence continues at coordinate 129,551,691 of CM040430.1, read as the reverse complement.
CCGCCAAGGTATTATCTACAGGCATTGCAACAGGGAATTCTCTAAATGAACTTTATCAAATTACACAGACAGCAATGTAAAAAAATATTAGGATAAAAAGGATATATTGAGAGTAAATCTTAGACTGCAAAATTCCAATCTTAAACAAAAAAAGTAACTTAAATAAAAGAAATTGCAAACACAACATTTGTATTCTACAAATTGTTTGTTCATATGTTGCTACAATAAATGAAAATAGACATGCTAGTCCCAAAGGCCAATCTCCATGGAAAATGGCTAATAAAGAAGCGATGAAATTGTTTTTAGTTCCTAACTATAAAAAATGACCAAAAGAAAATGTGAATTTGATATTTACCAAACTAGAGGAAATCAATTTCCTCTTAAACATGGCAGAATGCACCAGCTTCACCACAATAAAAATAATTCTATGGATAACTAGTGATATAGTGTACTTGAACTCATGAAACAATACAATCCATAAGAATGCTGCAAAAAAAATCCTTAAGCACCAACACATCCCATTTTATTACATAAAAGCTATTGTTTTATTAAGCATAGCATATTTTGTTTCCTTGTAGAGATATTCGACGACCTGTGATCTTCAAGTTTTAAAAAGTAAAAAAAAAACAAAAAAAAAAAGACTATGGAATTCCTCATGTACCATTGATTCTTTTTAAACTGGACACTGAATGTTTAAAGAAAAAAAGGGAAATAAATGTATTTTAGAGTAGACAGATGCCTCAAACAACTCTAAAGAAGCTAACAACTACCTTAATTTATCAAATTTCAAGATAATGTTCGGAATATTTGAAAATATAATAGAAATATACCTCTGTCCAAAAGTTCCCTGATTAAAGAGCTGGGGAAGCTACCAAACCCTCCAGAAAAAGCTGAAATGAAGGGTAAATGTGACATAAGAAGTTACTATAAAAGGTAATTAAAAATTAGGTTCACAAAGGAAATAAAAAATTACATTAATGATATGGTTTACCTATTTGTGCCTGCCCAAGGTTACCAAAAGAAAATTTACTTGATGCTTGTGCAGGAGCAGACTGTTGAAAAGGAGTGGAAAAGGAGGGCTAGCAAGCAGAGGTACAATGAAAAAATAATGTCAGTTAGTTCAATGAAAAGAAAAAAAAATATATGTATGTATATATTAATTATAACATATTAGAAAAAAATTAAAGCAAAAGTTACATTTAGGTCGAAGAAGTTATGGGAAAAAAATGTTAAATTTCACTTACAGTCAGTGACCAAATCCTGCAGGATTGCTCGATGAAGGTGTTAAACTACTAAATAGGTTTCACCGAAGCCAGTTGATGGCGTGCTGAATAGACTTGAACCAAAAGCTAGAGGGTTCTATTGGAAACCAATAGACTGCCCAAAGGGAGAAGGCGTTGGACCAAGAGAAGCAGTTGAAGAAAACAACCCAGAAGACTGAGTGTTGCCAAAAGTTAGACGAGATCCAAAGGAAGAAGTGGATCCCACCATTTGAGGAGCCAAAAATAGAATGAGATGAATCGAATGTCGGAGCACTTCCACTGCAAAAAAATAGAGGATGAACTACTAGAGCCAAATCCAGATGAAGGTGCCCCAAATAATGAAGGGGTGGACGATGTTGAGCCAAAGGGGCTTGTTGAGGATGATGAGAAAGGTGAGCTGAAAAGCGAAGCTGATGATGATCTAAAACTTGTAGAATCAAAAGCTGGAATTTTAGGAGCAAAACGATTTGAAGAGGTGGTGGATGAGAAAGGATTAGCAACAGCCTTACCAAATGCGCTTGTTTGACCAAAAACACTACTTTGACCAAATGGACTTGTCTGACTAAAATGACTCATTTGACTGAATGGGTTCAATTGTGCTGATGTCGGATAACTTACTCCACTTGATTGTCTAGCAGGATTTGGACCACCTAAATAAAGTGACAGAAAATACAGAGTCAATTGTAGTAAGCAAAATGCATTAGCAAATCATAAACAATCAAGTACTAATAACAGGAGCATTGCTAGCACAAGGATCTCGATCAAAGGTGAATATATTATCTCTCAAACATATTAAACATATGTATTGATAAGTATAGCATCAAAAAATGGTGAAAAATTCTATTGAGATGACTATACGCCAAAAAGTAGAATGTCCTCCAATGTCTACACAGACATATATTTTCAATTCTTAGAATCTGTTTGATGAAACATTTTAGCAGAGAACTGTATTTTTTTTTAATTTTTGGTGGCTTTCTTTCTTTCCAAAGGTGATGTAATTTATGTCCACAATGATATGGTTGCAAACATGAAGCCTAAATTACAAACATTACAGAGAAAGAAACAAGTTGATAAGTCATCTTCAGCTCTAGACCTTACCAACATCAGATTACGAGTGTAATTTACTTCACCAAGGACTAAATGTGGCAGAGACCGAAACAACCTGTGTTACTTCATACTTGGACAGATTGTGCAGTGAGAAGACTAAGCCATTGTCAGTTTTCACCCCAAAAACAAAGCATATGAAACATAGGCGAACTACAATACCTCAACAACAATAATGTATGAACTCTATGACAAGACAAGTATTGAAGAAATTCAAATATCATGGCAGAATTTGTAGTATATGCACTAAAATACCCGAATATGTGCAAGCGTACATCTATATAGGCCTTGAATTTGCTTGACTATTGGATCGAAAAATATTTCGTGCATGCAACACAAATATTCTAATAGAAGAGATCATAAATAATGGCGCTGATATATGTTATGAGGTGAAGGTAAACATTACAAAAGAAAATTACGTACATAGATAGAATGCCAGATAAGGTGTACAGGGGGAGAGAAAGCAGGAGATGGATGTCAAAATATTGGGACTAGGAAGGATAGGAAAAATTAGCCAATAAATCCATCTAAGTCACGTCGAAGGTCGGATATATTAAATAGGTAACCTTGACTAGAGCACTCTAGTACTAACCATACATATTCCTAGGAGGCATTCCAAGCATACCCGAGATCTTGCACTATCCACCAATTTTGTAAAAGAATAATGTAATTATCATAATGATATGCTTATGCATCCTAAAAGATGCAATGCCATCTCATTTTTCGACAATAAATGTTGAAAAGTGATTTGTGTCAATCTCACTAGGGGACAAAAAAAACAGATGTTATGTATTGCTGTCAAAAAAGCTTTCATGTTCGCCTGACAATTAGCTCAAGTTAGACTAATTTTTTTATAAAGTTGTATGTTTAACAAAACAAGCACAAACAAGGCCTTGTTTGTTCTTATGTGGTTTGATAATAACTTCATTATATTTATTTATGCATTAAAAAAGTGCATATATATACTCTGTGTGCATGGGCACTTACAAAGATTGTGTATATTTGCATTGAGATATTTATATTTGCATGGATATCTGCAAATATACATGGTTATAACTATATTCTATAATATATATACAACAAAAACAACAAAGCCTTAATCCCACTACGTGGGGTTGGCTACATGAATCCTTTTTCTCCATTGCGTCCTATTTAGTGTCATATTCTCATTTTGTTCTAATAAATTAAGATCATTTTTTATACAATAAGCCCAAGTCTTCCTAGGTCTACCTCTGCCCTTCTTAATATAAGTTGGCTCTAAAACATCTACTCTCCTAATCGGATCATCAAATGATCGACGTTGAATGTGACCAAACCATCTAAGACGACTCTCTCTAGTTTTGTCCGCCACTGGAGCTACACCAACCCTATCACTAATATAATCATTTTGCATTTTGTCTCTAAGTGTAAAGCTACTCATCTACCTAATCATTCTCATCTCTGCAACACTTAACTTAGTGTTATACTTCTCTTTTAAAGGCCAACATTCAACGCCATAGAGCATTGCAGGTCACCATCATCTTATAAAATTTTCCTTTCAGTCTAAGTGGTACTTTTCTATCACACAAAAAGCCCGAAGCATTCCTCCACTTCAACCAACCAACTTGAAAACTACTATTAACATCCCCATCTATATCACCATTGCTTTGAATAACAGACCCGAGATATTTAAATTATTCACCCCTTTTAAAAATTTGATCACCCAAAGTTACACTTATGTCGCTAGAGCACTACTAATACTAAAATTACATTTCATGTATTCAGTTTTAGTTCTACTCAAATGAAGGTCTTTAGACTCCAGTGTAGACCTCCATAATGAGTTTTTCCTGGGCTTTTTCTCTCGTTTTATCCACGAGAAAGATATCATCAGAAAAAAGCATAGACCAAGATACATTCTCCTGTAAATGACCAGTAAGACCATCCATAACTAAAGCAAAAAGATATGAGCTTAAAGCCGATCCCTAATGTAAACCAACAGAAATAGGAAAATATTTCATCAATCTACCTTTAGTTCGAACACAAGTAACAATTCTAGTATACATATCTTTAATGACTTGAATATAAGTCATATGAACACCTTTCTTCTCAAGAACTCCAAAGGATATCTCTTGGAACCTTATCGTAAGCTTTTTCTAAATCAATAAAAATAAAATGTGGATCCTCCTTATTGTCTCTGAACTTTTCCATCAAACCTCTCAATAAATGTATAGCTTCCATAGTAGACATGACCGGCATAAATCCAAATTGATTATGAGAAATCTTTGTAATACTTCTTAAACTATGTTCAATCACCCTCTCCCATAATTTTAAAGTATGACACATCAACTTAATTCCTCTATAATTTGCACACTCTTGTTCATCCCCTTCATTCTTAAAAATGAGGACCAATATACCCTTCCGCCACTCAGGCATCTTTTTAGTTTTTAAAATAATATTAAAGAGTTTGGTAATCCAAGAAACTCCCAAAATTCCTACATATTTCCATACTTCTATTGGGATATCATCGGGTCCTACAGAATTTCCACCCTTGATTTTCTTTAAAGCTTCCTCAACTTATTTTTTACTAATGTGATGGTAAAATGAAATGTTTTATTATTATTAACGATATTAAGATCACTAAGGTCGATCGTACTTTCAGAAACTTCATTAAAAAGATTATCAAAATAACTCACCCACCTATGTCGAATATTTTTTTCTCAGAAAACATTTTTTATTTTCATCTTTAATACACTTTACTTGAGTTAAATCTTTACTTTTCTTTTCTCTTTGTTTGGCTAGTTTATACATATATTTTTCACCATCTTTGGTATCTAATCTATTATAAAGATCACTAAAAGCGGAATTTTTAGCGTCACAAATTGATCTTTTAGACTCCCTACGGGCCGTTTGATATTTTTCCCAGTTCTCTAAGCTTTTACATTTAAACCAATTTTTATAACATAACTTCTTATATTTAATTTTTTCTTGCATATTATTATTCCACCATATTCTATGATTTATATAAGATGTTCAAATAGATTTTATGTTCATGGATAGTGTATTTAGCTCGATAAGCTGATGAGAAAAACTTATATAAATTTTGGCACGTTTGCTTAACAAGCCAAGAGGAACATCACACGAGAGCTCGATTCATTTATACCCCTACTGGAAAGAGAATGGCAGTTAATAAACTACTATAATGATAAACTTTAACGTTCACATGTTTCAAACTTTTTTCTTTCCTATGCTATTTATCCATCAGTATTCCAATAACATATACATATTTCAAGCATCCTTTGTTATGTTCTACCTCACAAAACATCCCAAAATAATCTAATAGTATATCTTAAATAAAATTTCAGTTGTGTTTACCTCAACTAAATTAATCCAAACATTTAAAATGTTTTGCTTGGACAACACGAATAATTCTTTGATACCTTTTTGGTCTTTAGCGTGAAATCAAGAAAATCAAGTTAATCTAGCGTGAAATCCTTCAAAAAAAAAAAAAAAAATCTTGTATCAAAATTTTCATGGAAGTAGTGTCACTAACACTTCCAAAAGGGTTTTCTTGGCAACAGGTCTAACACAAACACTAAGACAAGGTAAATGTTAAGAGGCATACCAATAACTTGAATGATTTTATTAAGAAAAAAAGTTGGGCACTGAGTTGACATACTTTTTTCCACTCCTTGAACATAACACAAAACATATTAAGCTAGTTGGGCTTAATCCATGCCTTTGTTTCAACAAAAGTTTAATTTTCTTCCTTTCAAGATTCTAAGTCAATATATTTAACTTCTTATTAAGATGTTTCTTAAATATCATATCTTATACTCTATAAGCACTTTGAATGAAAGATCAAGGTAGGTCATCTCATTCAACAATGGTAAACCGATGGCATAAATGAACTCATACAAAACCTCCCTCCAATGCATCGAATGTATATTGACAGCCTCCATCCACTCCATCAAAAGTTAAAAAATTAACAATTTGTACAGCAAGAGAAGAAATTTAAGATGTCATTGCATATAAACTACATGGAACATAATATCTTGGTGTCCATAGCATTTACACAATATTTGGAAAAAATTTCATACCAAATACACGGCCTAAATTGCATATTGACATGAATCTCTATATATCGTTCAATTTTACAATATTTTACTCATGGATGGTTAACTCAAAATAAAACTGATGAAGCTGAATTTACAAAAAAAAAAAAGTGATCGTTTGTTCAAAGAACCTAACTTTGAGAAAAATATAAATCCTATGCTAAATACATTACACATAAACAAGAATGAACACAGTCACCCGCCAAGTTCTGAAGAGAATACATAAAAAGAAGGAAAAAACTTGAGTGAGATTCGCTCAAGTATCCACAAGAAGAATTGCACAACAAATATATCTTCAATGGATCAAGAAGAATGACAAAGAAGTGGAACTTAGAAAATAAATAAATAAATAATTGTCGGGTGCAATAGCAATGAGTTCTCAAGAGGGAGTGAGAAGAAAATAAAGCAAAAAAACAAGAAGCAAGTGGGGAACAAAGAATATAGTAAAGTGCCATTTGGTCCCCTACCAACATAGGGCTTGCAACAAGCTAACTAATGCTAGAGTCTAACTTTTACCCATACATCAACAACCTATATGTAAGCACTGAAATTTTCCCCTTCTCCATCCATTATCGCAATCCCCTCCGCCTTCCCGAATTGCTCATTCCGAACTGACTTCTCCAATACACGATTCTTTCCTTTTTCTACCTCGAGTTGTTGTTGTCTTTCCTTTTTTTATCGTTGCTTTACCACTTCTCTCAGCTATTTAGGGGGGATCGCTCGCCTCTCCCTCGCCTCCTCTTATGGCCACTGAAACCCCTGTCAGCGTCCTTCCCCCCTCTCAATAGTGGTTTCGCCCAAAATCACTGCCCTAGTGACCGAACCCTTGCCATAAAATAGTGATTAAAACTAGCCAGCAAAACAACAACGGGATTGTGGCATACAGAGACCACCGAATCTTCTATATTTCCCCTCCTTTGTTGAACCCTTGCGATACAATCACAATTAGAGCTAGTCAAGAAGGGAACGATGGGATCGTGGCATATATAAACCACCGAAACTCCTATTTTTTCTGCTAGCAACTTCGCAGCTCCGTCCACCTTACCACCATAACTGAAACCTAAGGTGAGCTCACTCCTCCTTGATTTCTACTTCTATTTCTTTTGATAATATTGTTATCAAATTTAAAATCAATTAAATTTATTATTGTACTTTAAAATATCACCATGTTAGAATAATGTTACTTTCAAATCAATCCCTATATCTAACCTAATAAATAATTAATCTTAATATATTTAATTGCACAATTGTTAAATTATGAGGATTCTGATTTGTGTAGGATTTGTCAATCAGCGTCGGCTGTAATAATAAATTGAACGAGGTAATTAATTGCTCTTTATTATGGGAAAAACATACAATTATTAGTTATAGGTGTTACACTAGCTATGTCTATTATCCCTAACTAAATGTAGGTTTGTCATCCATACCCTTTAGATTTCATATACTTGTAGTAGATATCAATTTTGTTCATAATAAATTTCATGTGTAATTAATCTTAATTTATTTTGGTATAAAATCGTGTTTAATTGCTCGCAATTCATGATTTTAGTATTTATTATTTCCTTTATCGTTTTGATATATTAAAATTCATTACTACAACTTCATAATTGTTTATAAATGCCGATAGACATGTTGTAGTTATATTCTTGTGCGTTAATTAAGATTTATCAAAATATATATGATATTATAATATTATGTCAGTATTAAACTATTTTGCTATGGCAAGCCAAACCGACGAGTACTAAAAATAAATCAGTAGATTTTCATATGATTGGTACATATATTTCTCTACTTCATGGTGGCATAGAAAACTGACTATATATATATATATATATATTTGAGAAAAGAGCAGCTCATGTCTCCCTACAAGTTGATATGAAAATGAAAGAGTACAGAAATAGGGGGAAAGGAAACTCCCATCTAAACAAAACATTAAGGCAAGAAAACTCCTAGAGGAGCTTGCAATCACAATACAACTCCACACCATAAAATAAAAACTCAGATTCCAAACAAGCAGCTCAGTAAAAGTTCCCACATATCCTAAGTCGAGGGGCATCGAGTTGGTCTCCTCTCGGCAAAAGGAAAGAGGAGGGAGTATCGTTGACACTTCTAACAAGGAGGAGTACATCCCCACACGTGCAAGCCAGTTAGCAGGCCGGTTTCCTTCTCTGTAGATAAACTGAAATTTGGTTGTAAGTTGAGACCTGAGGTAAATAATTTTCCGGACCCAATATACATGATGCCATGGGGTAGTATTCATGTTTTCTAATAGTTGGAGAGTACCTTGGGAATCTCCTTCAACAATAAGAGCACTCCAATTGTTGAAAAGAGCAAGTTTAAGGGCCCAGTAAACAGCCTCTAACTCAGCTTCACCTGCATCAGTAGCAAGGACTGGTGCATGGAAAAAGAGCAGACAGTTCCCCAGATGATTTCTGAATATCCCTCCAACCCCAGCTCCTCTAACAGAATAACTACCATCAATATTGACTTTTACTAGATGTTCAGTAGGAGGAGTCCACCTCACCTTTAGGATCTTTGGAAGATTCTGCCTCTCAGGGATGGGGAGGGAAAAAACATTAATAAGCTTGTTGTGCTGAATCAGTTTATGTAGGAAAGTAATACAATTTCTGACAATGACATCCACTTTGAGGGCCTTATCTTCGAAGGTAGCCTGGTTTCTTCCCATCCAAATAAACCAGGCAATTACAAGAGGAATTGCACCCACCCTTGCCTTCTGCCAGCACTCCCAGCATTGTAGAAGGTTATCCCACTGCAGAGGCATAAGGTTCAGGCAGAGCTGTCTAGTGATATAATTCCAAACCTGCTGAGAAACTTTACAGTTGAAGAACATATGAGAATAAGATTCCTCCTCTTCCTTACACAGTCGGCAGCATGAAGGGCCCCTCAAGCCTTTCAGTTTGAGTATATCATCAGTGGGTATAATTTTATGAAAAATTCTCCAGCAGAAGAAAGACATGGATGGGGAGAGGTGTCTATTCCAGATGAAATCTCCCCAAGGAATCATGTCCCAATGGTACAACTTAGCATAGATAGCTTTAGAAAGGCTCTGGTTATTATAAGTTTGCCAAATCACCTTGTCGTTTCTGCTCTCGTTGAATGGTATAGTGGAAATTAACTTGACGAGAAGATTCTTGCGGGATGGAATTAAGAAGAGGAAGTGACCAGTTGTCCCCCTCCCAACAATCAGCCACAAGAAGATTTGAATTCAGGTTATCAGTAAGGGGGCTAAGCCAGTCTTTTGGACACCAATTGTCCAACCAGAAATGTACCTCCCCATCTCCAAGCTCTCATAGATACATTTGATCAGCTTCTTGCCTAACCTGGAGCATCTTAACCTACAGTTTGGAGTCACCAAGCTTTCTAATTACAAGTGAAGGGTGAACATCCTTGCAATATTTCCCCTTCATATATTGGGCCCACAAAGATTGTTGAGATCTGAATTTAACCCAGAGTTTGCACAGGTTGACATGTAACACTTGCTTAAGCCCTTTGAAGCCTAAACCACCAGCCCAGGTGGGTTTAGCCACTTTCTGCCAAGATGCCCAGTGAAGCTGCTGTCTTTGGCCAGCCCAAAGGAATCTGTTGAAAGTTCTTTCTAGTTGAAGCTGTGTGCTTTTCTTCATGTTTGTCATTTGGAGAGTATAAGAGGGGAAAGTAGTAAGAATACTCTTAAGTAAAGTTATTCTGCCTTCATTAGATAAGAAAGAATTGGTCCAGCTAGCAAGTTAGGTAAAAAATTTCCTCATGATTTCATCAAATTGAACTTGCTTTACTCTGCCAGTAAGCAAGAGTACCCCTAAATACTTCAGAGGTAGTTGAGAGCAAGAGAAACCGGTATAATCTAGGATCCATTGCTTACTGTTGAGGCTACTTTTTTTATTAAACAGTATGGTACACTTTCCAGGGCTGAACCTCATCCCAAAAGTAGACTCAAACAGTTTGAGACATTGAACAACTCTTTTGACAGCCATTTTGCTAGCATTTGAGAAAACCATAATGTCATCTGCATAGATTAAGTGAGAAATAACCATAGTTGATCTGTGATGGTATCTGTAGCAGCTTCAGTTGAGTAAGTTGTCATTAAGCAGTCTTGAAAGATAATCCATGGCAAGAATAAAGATAGTAGGAGATAATGGATCACCCTGCTTGAGGCCTCCAGTGGCAGAGAAGGAGCCCTAACATTGACCATTAATCAGAATGGAGTGACTGTTATGGGACACACCTACTGCGCTAGTGCATTATCAGGTAGTATTAAAGGTAGTAAACCCTATATGTATAAACACACCTGATGTAAGAACCTGTAAATATCTACATAAAAGAGCATGTGTTCAAGTCACTCCTATTCATGATAGAAACATGTGATAATCCTTTTGCCGATTTTGTTATGCATAGAATAAATTATCCTTTTTTATTGCTCAAACTGCGTGCCTCATTTTTTTTGTCTTTGATGCTTTAATAAATAGTATTTACTGAGTTTTATTTGTCAAACTCACTCATTGATATTTTTATATAATAAGTTTCATTCAACTACTTGTAGGACCGGCCTCATAAGATCAGACTTAAAAAATCAAGATTTTTATTTGGTATTTTTAGTATTTGTTTCACTTATTTGTTTTGCCCTCTTAAGTTTTGGGTAGTTGTCTTTGTTATTATTTCATTTTCCTTCAGTTATTCGCTTGTTTCTTTCAGTTGTATCAATTGTATGACTTTTATCTGTGAAATAAAATAAAATTTATTTTTTTCTGTTTATTTTTTTATTATTTATATACAATCATTTCTTTTGAGAATGCAAAACAAGTTCATTTATTTTCATCACGTCCTTTGTTGCCGGAGAGTACAATCTTATGGACCCGGGGTGTGACATTATCATACATAAACTTCAGTCTACAATAATCCTTACTTTGAGCCAAAATTGCCATTGAATTTTCCTAACAACGTTAGTTTATGAATGAGATCATTGCCAAAACCCTTGCATCCCTCTGATTTAGAACATTTTTTAAAACCATGGAGAGAAAAAAAATGAGATCTCTATATTGTGCTTAATGAAGTGAATATAAGTGATGTATAATATGATAGGGAAACATGGGCGCCTCGGGGTACTTTACAAGTTTATGAAAAATAAAAGGAAAGATTTAGAAACAAAGTAAAATTCAAGAAACAAAAAAACATTGTGTTGTTGATGCAAAATCAACAACATATCAACTCTTACAATTTTCAATAAAATAAAATTAGAAAATTAAGACGAGGCTGCAAAAATTCAACATATTTCAATAGTTCAATCAATAATAAACGTCAATAAACATGAGGTCCTATTTATACAAAAATTAAATCATGATTAAGAATGAGGCCCCCCTATATCTTTATTATATTTAAAATAATTTAAATTAAAATAAATAAAGAAATTAAGTAACAAATGATGATAGTCATACAAAGACATGAAATCCAATATAATTCAACTTATTTTGCTGCCCAATTCAACTCTTTGCGGTTGAGCTATGATAATGAAAATCTATCTGAACTAATTAGCTAATTGCACATCAACATTTTCCCAAGAGAAAGAAGAACTCTCCCTTGGAAACTAAAATGGTGAAATCACTTGGACATATATTACATCTCAATTGCTTCAAAATTATTATAGCCTCTAAGGCTAAAAGTGAGCCGAATGCACTCAAGAAACAGTTTGCACTCGATTTGATTAATACTCACTCAAGCTAATAATTAAATAAATTTGAATGTTTTTTAAATACTTGAAGGCTAAATGAACCAATGTTAAACAAGAACAAACTCGTATATTTATGTTAATAAACAAATTTGTTGATTGCTTAAGAAGTAATTTTTTAAAGGCTTTATATTAAACTTGATGATAGCTCATACTATTTAATTAAAATGTATTTAAATATAATTTAATTAATCAATTATTTATAGCAATATATTACATTATTATGAGCTTATTTTATTTTACCAATTCTCGTCTCTTATTTCGGCAATTTTGCGTTAATTGTGAAAGGGTATTATTAGTTGTGTTTGTATTGTAAGATGAAACCCATACTTGATGGTTAGGATAATATAAGTTTAAATGAAATTTAATGTTTATCTTTTGGGTTGAGTTTGTGATAATTTTCAGGTAATGATTTGGTCTCACTGCCAGCTTACACAATGTAGGAAAAATAAGAAAAAGCATTACAAAAAGAATACATAAAAATAATGCTCATGATCACGAGTTGAGCATTCCTTCTTTACTTGAGTTGAGTTAAGTGGAAACCTGTCTTAGTACTCCAAAGGGCCCTTATGTTTCATCTGAATTCTTCTCTTTACTTTAAGGTCACTTTTGATGCAGGATTGACGGTTGGGAAACCACCTTTGAGCGTGAGTAGAGTTTGGAATCCGGATCAAGAGCAGTACTGGTTTAAGAAAATGAGTGGGTGCCATAGTTTATTGCTCCGGAACACTTGACGTCGTTGCTAATGAAAACAAAGACATATATTATTGGCTTGCTTAGCTAGCTACTTTGACTGATGAGACAGAAAAAAGAAAATTTCTTCAAGGAGCTTCTTTTTGGTTGACTTCACTTCCAACGGTCAACCTCAAGATTTTGACCAAAGTTCAACTTCTAAATTGGGCTAAGAAAGTGATTCGAATTCTGTAAACGACAGGATAAAGTTCAGAGCTTTTGTGTGCTAATCTTCACAAGCAAAATTGGAAAACAAGTGTTATAGATTGAGGCTTGAAAGATCTTGCTTAACAACCACTAAGCAACATGAATTCTAGAATGTGTTTAATGTTGATAGAGACAACAAAACAATATTTGTTAGCAACTCTAGAAAGATGGGAAATTGGGTAGAGAAAGGTGATAGTAATACCAACTAGAGAGTTCAAATCTAATTGATTTGATCAAATAAGAACAATATTTTCACATTCATCTGATAGTAAGAAAAAGATTGAGTGAGTTTGAGAATGGACAAAAACTCATCAAACTAGAAATCGAGCTAAACAATATCCTTTTGGTGAGCAATAGAAAAGATCAGAAAAAAATTCTCAAGGATAAGTGGCGAGATCTTAAGTGTCAAAATTAAAAAATAATAGCAAAAGTGTCCACCAAATGAGGAGAAAAGCCTATAAAAGGATAGAAGCATCATCATTTCAAAAAGGAGGGACAATCTAAAGCTTGAGTCCAACCAATGCAGGTAAGGAAATATGATTTATCTTTAGCAAGTAGTAGTGGAATCCTTGAATGTGGTTGATATGTAATCATTTAATTAGAGTGTTATATAGATTGGGTACTTCATATTAAAGAAGAAAATGCGTTGTAGACAACCTATAGCATTTTGAATTGTTGGTGATGCCTTATGGACTAATAAAGTGCAATTATTGCATTTATGAATTATATGAATCAAATGTTTAGGCCTTGGCCTGATCAAATTGTGATTGCATTCATTGATGACATTTTGTTATACTAAAGTAAAGAAAGTCATTTTTAGCATTCTCATTGTTTCAAAAATACTTCGGAGAGAATATAGCTAGGTGTTAATTTTTTGAACTATGAATTTTGGTTAAAGGATGCTATCTTCTAAGGACACATAATTAGATACTAGTGCATATCATTGTTCTCTGAAAGTGAAGGCAATCCCAAAAAGCCAATATAAACTAGTGTTTCAGAAGTCCAAAGTTTAGAGGGGCTAACAAGTTACTACAAAAGCTTCGTGTGAGCTTTACGCAAGATTCCATACCATTGTCTAGATTAACCTACTCAATAATAATATATTGAAGGCTATGTTAAATCGTTAACCGTTATTAAAGTTTAAAAAAATTAACTCCACCAATAACCATAACTTCACCAATAACTATACCAACAAAAACTAAGAGATACTAAATTTACAATGATCTGCTATTAAGAGGACTAAGATATGTTCCAATGTAGCATGATAAAGTAATAGATTTTGCCTTAAAACAAACAAAAACTTAACAACAAATATCCAACTTAAAATTTGGACTCAATTGCTATAATTTTATCCTGAAGATCTGCACACTTCATTTGTATGAAGAATAAGTGAAGTATTCACTTATAAACTGTCGAGGTGTAGCTAAGCTGTAAATAAGGTGGGGATAATTAATTTGTAATCCCTTAAATTGAGGAAATTAGAATTAATTTGTAATCCCTTAAATTGAGGGAATTAGAATTAATTTGTAATCCTTAATTTGAGGGAATTAGTTAAATAGTTTCCAGATTTAGGAATGAGTCAGCTTCATATTTTTTCTCATTGTAATCTCCTATATAATACCATGTATTATCAATTCAAATCAAGGAAATACAAAATTATTTTCTCTCATCTCTGATTTCCCACATGGTATCGGAGCCAGGACTCAAACCCTAGAGGATTCCACATTGCAGCCGCAAAAACATGTTTTTCCTCTACCGTTGATTCATTCTATCTTCTTCCTTAGCCATTGATTCCCGCAGGTCCCTTAAAACTGCCGATTTACGCTAATTCCTCCTTATAGCCGCTGATTCCCACTGGTATTCTTTTGCCGTTGTTTTTTCCTTTGCCGCTGATTCCTGATGTTGTTTCCTCGAGTCAACCCGTGGTATTCTATGTCGTGACGCCTCCCTACAGGAATTTTAATCAGATTCCCGTCTTTATGCACAGGAATTTCAATTGGATTCTTGTTTCTATATCATGAGGCCTCCCTACCCAGATGTTCTTTCTTTGCAACCGACTATTCTTTAGCCTCTGTATTTCCTTCGTACCAACTAACATTGGATTTTTTTTTCTGGGGTTTCGTATTCTTCTTCAAGCAGCCTTCATTGCTGTGTGTTTCTCTTCTCTATGTTTCCTTTTTTTCGTGTTCCAATTTTTTCTGGGCTTCCTTTTTTGCGTGTTCCAGCCTTAATTGCTACGAATTTCTCTTCCTCACCATGTCAATGTCAGAAACCATCGTCTCCAGCAATTCAATCCCTTCCGAAGAATCCGCTACTGTTCAGAAAATTAGAGAGTTGCAGAATATTCGGGCATCCAACAGGTTCAATGGGAAGAACTATCTCAAATGATCCCAAATTGTCCGCACATACCTAAAGGGCAAAGGGAGGCGTAATCACCTACTTGGAACCGGACCAGGAAAAAGGGATCCAGCCTCTGCAACATGGGATGAGGATTCCATGATTATGTCCTGGCTATGGGATTCCATGGACCCAACGATCAGTGACACTTGCATGTTCTTGAATACCACAAAAGAAATTTGGGACTATATCAACCGCACATACTCGAAGGCTAGTGATGCTGCCCTTGTGTATGAAATCAAGGCAAAAAACAGAGCCGCCAAACAAGGAGACAAATCTGTCACAGAGTATGCAACTTTGTTGCAAAATCTTTGGCAAGAACTAGATCACTATCGAGTAATTGAGATGAAATGCTCTGATGATGCTGCCACTTTGAAGAAGTTCATTGAGAAGGATCGGATATATGATTTTTTGGCAGGATTGAATTCTAAATTTGATCAGGTTAGGATCCAAATCCTCGACAAGGAGGATACACCGTCTCTAGAAGAGAATCTCATTAATCCGAGCAGAAGAAAGTCGGAGGAGTGTCATGCTAAAACCACATACTATGGATAGGTTAGCCTTAGCAGCAAAAACAAATCAGAAGTCGAAGAATGATCTGCCTCAACACTTGGGTAGAGATAACCAAGGGAAGGAGAACAAAGACAATCTTTGGTGTACTTATTGCAAGAAATCGAGGCATACAAGGGAGAAGTGTTGGAAGTTGAACGGTAAACCTCCAAGCCAAGAATGGGGCAACCGTGGGGGTCAACAAAGGCCTCAAGTGCATGGCAGAGCAGCCCAATATTAAGGAAAATTCAGCTATAGGGGGGTTTAACAATGAAGAAATTGAGAAGTTGAGAAGATTGTTGGGATCTCTAGAGAAGCCTTCTGGAGCATGTTCGATGGCTCTTCCAAGTAAACCTGTTTGCATGAATGTCTTAGACAAATTCTATACCAACTCTTGGATCATAGACTCCGGTGCTACAAACCATATGACCCCCACATCTTAACTCTTCCACGCCTATACCACATGTCCAAGTAATAAAAAAATTATCGTGGCCAATGGCTCTTTAACTACTGTTGCAGGAATTGGAGATATACATATCACACCTAGCCTTATCCTTAAAAACGTTCTCCATATACCCAAACTGTCAACAAGCCTTGTGTCCATTCAAAAATTGACTCATGATCTCAAATGCTATACTATTTTTTCCATTCTTATTGTGTTTTTCAGGACCAGGACTCGGGGAGGAGGATTGGACTTGCTAAGGAAAGGAGCGGTCTTTACCACCTTGAACCATCCCAGAAAATTAGGAGCAATTTGTGTTTATCTTTCCTTCGTTCCTCGAACAAATATATCATTTGGCTATATCACCTACGTCTTGGTCATTCCTCTTTTAGGGTTTCAAATATAATGTTTTCTCATTTATTCCAAGGATTAAATATTTCTGAGTTTCATTGTGACATTTGTGAATTGGCAAAACATACCCGTGTATCTTTTCCTATTAGCAATAAAAGAAGTTTTCATCCTTTTCATTTGATTCATAGTGACATATGAGATCCTTCCACTATACCTAATGTTTCTGAGGCTCGTTGGTTTGTGTCCTTAATTGATGATTGCACCCGGGTTACATGGCTCTTTCTTCTTAAACAAAAATATGATGTTAGCACTATTATACCTAATTTCCATTCAATGGTTCAAAATCAATTTGGGGTCAAAATAAAAGGCTTTAGGACAGACAATGCTAGAGACTACTTCAATCAGATTCTATCACCTTACTTTCAATCACAGGGGATTATCCATGATTCATCATGTGCGGACACACCCCAACAAAATGGGGTAGCTGAAAGAAAGAATGGGCATTTATTCAACACCACCCGAGCCTTACTATTTCAAGAGAATGTTCCTAAGTCCTATTGAGGAGAAGTCGTTCTTACTGCCACATATATAATCAATAGACTTCCCTCCCGTGTGTTAGAAAACAAAAGCCCCATAGAGGTCCTTAATAGCTTCTACCCTCACTTCAGAACCTCGAATGGCCTCACACTGAGGTATTTGGGTGTCTTGCCTTTGTTCATGTCCACAAACAACATAGAGGGAAGCTAGACCCCAGAGCCATCCAATGTGTTTTCCTCGGTTACTCCTCCACTCAAAAGGGATACAAGTGTTACAACCCCTCTACCAGAAGATTTTACATCTCTGCAGATGTCACTTTCACAGAAAATAAACCTTTTTTTTTCCAAGTCCTCTCTTCAGGGGGAGATTTCAATGATGGAAGAGAGTACTTGTGAGTCCTTTGAACCACTTAAAACTGTTAACCTTCCGCATGTGCCAGCCCGTGTTGTTGAACCTGAATCCTCAGAGCCAAACTCCCCTCATGTTCCAGCTGAAGCCGAGTCCTCTGAACCAATCACATCTGAGTCACACGATCCTGAACCCGTATCATCTCTTACTCCAACCAGTTTACTCACGATTTTCCAAGATTTCCTCAGGTGTATTCAAGAAGAAAGGTCGTTCCTGAACTGACACAAGTCCAAGAATCCAATCCTCTATCCACTATCTGACTATGTCTCTTTTAAGCGCCTATCACCAGGACAAAAAAGATTCATTGTGAGTTTGAACACCATTGCCATCTCTAACAATGTGTCTGAGGCATTGTCAAAAAGGGAATGGAGGGATGCTATGAGAGAGGAAATGAGTGCATTAGAAAAGAATAAAACATGGGAGATTGTTGATAAACCGAAGGAAAAAACATTGTTGATTGCAAGTGGATTTTTACATTGAAGTACAAGGCTGATGGATCCCTTAAAAGATATAAAGCGAGGTTAGTAGCAAAGAGTACACTCGGACTTAAGGGTGGATTATCAGAAAACCTTTACTCCAGTTGCAAAAATGAACACTATGAGAATCCTGTTATCATTGGCTGCTCACTTCAATTGGCAACTGCTACAGTATGATGTTAAGAATGCATTCCTCCATGGTGACCTAAATGAGGAAATCTACATGAACATCTCACCGAGATTTGAAGGGGACACAGGTAACAAGATGTGCAAGCTGAAAAAGGCTTTTATGGGTTAAACAATCTCCTAGAGCATGGTTTGGCAGATTTGCAGAAGTCATGAAAAAATCTGGGTATAAACAAAGCCAAGGTGACCACACTCTTTTCATTAAACATTCGGCTGTAGGGGGAGTGACTGCTCTTTTAGTCTATGTGGACGACATCATAGTAACTGGAAATGATGAGAAAGAGAAGCATGAATTGAAGCTGAGACTAGTAAAAGAATTTGAAACAAAGGAACTGGGGAAATTGAAGTACTTCCTCGGTATTGAGGTGACATATTCCACACAGGGGATCTTCATATCTCAACAGAAGTACGTGATTGATTTATTGGCAGAAACAGGAAAGACTGGGTGTAAGCCGATCTCTACTCCAATAGATCCAAACTATAAGTTGGGAGAAGCTAAAGAAGAACCAGCTGTGGATAAAAGAATGTACCAGAGATTGGTTGGCAGACTCGTATACCTTGCTCACACTCGACCAGACATACATATTCTGTAAGTATGATCAGTCAATTCATGCATTATCCAAGTGAACCTCATCTTCAGGCTGCTTACAGGATACTGCACTACTTGAAAGGCAATCCGGGGAAAGGAATCTTGTTCAAAAGGAATGACACTCTTACTCTGGAAGCCTACACCGACGCTGACTATGCTGACTGCCTAGTGGATAAAAGATTAACTACAGGATATTGTACTTTTCTTGGAGGTAACCTAGTGACATGGAGGAGCAAGAGGCAGAATGCAGTGGCAAGGTCATCTGCGAAATCAAAGTTCAGGGCAATTGCTCAAGGATTATGTGAATTACTTTGGCTGAGAATCATTTTGGATGATTTGAGAGTCCAATGGGAAGGTCCAATGAAGCTCTACTGTGACAACAAGTCAGCTATTAATATAGCTCATAATTCTATACAACATGATAGGACAAAGCATGTTGAAATTGATAGACATTTCATCAAACAAAAATTGGAGGAAAGGTTAGTGTGTATATCCTATGTTCCATCAGAGAGACAATTAGCCGATGTTATAACAAAGGATCTGAACAGTTCGAGTTTTCATGATCTTGTATCCATGCTGGGAATGGAAGACATCTATTCCTCAGCTTGAGGGGGAGTGTCGAGGTGTAGCTGAACTGTAAATAAGGTTGGGAGAATTAATTTGTAATCCCTTAAATTAAGGGAATTAGAATTAATTTGTAATTCTTTAAATTGAGGGAATTAGAATTAAATCCCTTAAATTGAGGAAATTAAAATTAATTTGTAATCCCTTAAATTGAGAGAATTAGAATTAATTTGTAATCCCTTAATTTGAGGGAATTAGTTAAATAGTTTACAGATTTAGAAATGAGTCAGTTTCCTATTTTTTCTCTTTGTAATCTCCTACATAATACCGTGTATTATCAATTCAAATCAAGGAAATACATAATTATTTTCTCTCATCTCTGATTTCCCACATAAACACTAGAATTTAAACTACATATTCAGATAACAATAACTAAGCATAAAGTAGAAGAGTTCGTAAGAATTGTTTAAAGATTAAGATCTAGGCATTCATAACTATTCAGATGAAGTTGATATTATAGCTAATCTTTTTAACATTAAGCTCATATTTATTGTCAAGTGAATAATCACTAAGCAAGTTCATTGATAAGAGATATAGAGAAATTGCATTTAGTCGTCAAAGAAAAAGAAAAAAAATCAGGTAATGTTAACTAGTCTAAATGTTTAATCCATATTATGAGAATAATAAAAAAATACACAGATGGAAGGTGAGAAATCCAATAAAATGATTGAGTGAGATCACGAGGAGTTCAAAATTGACGATGTGGGAATAATAAAATTCAATAGTCATCTTCGTCTGTTAGATGATTTGAGATCAAAACAAAATTTTACATAAGGCATGGTATTCTAGCTATACTAGTTGTCTAAGCAGTACAAAAAAATGTCTGGATGTGAGAGCCATATTTTGGTGACTTTAAATGAAAAGAGAGGTATCTTTTTCTTAAAACGACCTTGCATCAGACCTTACAAAAAGCAACCACCACACAAAATGCACCATTAAAGATTTTGATTAGTACTTTTGATGAGTAGTTTGTATATGATAAAATATTTTATGTGCTTTACAAAAAAAATTATTTTGCACAATTTCTAGAGAAATTTTTTCTAATTATTAGTAGCTTTGTCTTTATGTTGAATGACATGTCTTGATATAATGTTATAAATTTCTCAGTGGATTAATAAACTAGGCTCTATTTCATTGTCATACTGTGTGTGTCAAACAAATTATATGATGAAAAAGGCGCATCGAAGGAAAATATACAAAACTTATTTCAATAAAGGTAAAATTCCAACAAAAAAAAGATGATAATATTTAATTCAAAAACACAAATTTTGTGAGATTGAATGCAAAATAGTATATACTATTTCTTATATCAATTTTTCATAGGATTAGTAGCATGATTGTGAAAAATACAAGGATGCTATGAGAAAACTAAATAAAAATATAGCAAACATTGAGTCCTAAAGATATGAAGTCACCGAGTTGTCGAATCGCGTTGCAATAAAACTAGAAAGGCAAAACAAAAGCTACTGGTAATCTTCACAATTTAAATAGTCTAATCAATAATGAAATTCAGATACAATAGATCCTATTTACAAAGAAACTAATCCCTAGTTAATATTGTGGTTTCATCTTCCTTGCTGCATTTCAAGCTCTTTTAAAACTAAAATTTAATAATGAAATCTGGCCATAAAAAATAGGATCATAAAGCCATAAAAATTGGTGTGGTTCAGGTTATTCCTTGTTCCTTGAGATTGGTCTATGACAACTTAAGCCTATTTGAACCAATTATTTGACGGAGTGGTATCAAAATGGTATAACCACAACAATTAAATAGTGATTAAAAACAAAAAAGTGAATAAAATTTTCAAAAAAAAAAAAGTTAGACCCTATAGAGCCAACTTCTAAAGGAGACAAATTGGGAGCAATGAATTTCGTAGGAGTGAGAATGACATGCTCTTTCTAAAAGAAGACAGGTTCATCTCATATATCAATATGCATATAACTTCATACATACACATATCTACTTCATAAAAACCAATATAACATTAATGAATTCAACTATAATTTCAAGAAAATACTTGACCTGGTTGAAACTATTATTCTACACTACTTATTCACAAAAATCCAACATAAAAAATCATGAACAGCGATTCATTATAAGTTTCTCGATAAAAATGTTTGCTAGGATATTCAGGACACAAAAATTTCCGCTAATATCTATTTCTAATGCAATTCTCAACGATCATAACTTTATCACCACATTTATAATCCTCCAATCTCAATTCCTCACGGCTTTTATCTTGGTAAACAGCATTGCAGATATTGATTCTAGCTTTCCAGTAGGCTGTGTACCGGTAGCATCAGGCTCAAGCGTTGCAGTGTAAGGTGCTATTCTACTGCCTCTAGCTTGACTCCCAAAAGTTGATTGTCCAAAACCAAAACTTCCAAATGGAGGTGAGCACCTGAATTATTATTAATCATACCAAGGCTCAGAGAGAATATATACCGTTTAGTAAAGAAAGTAAGAATATGAACATTGAAATATGACAATTCAGCAAAAATAATTTAACATTTCTATAATGGAAAAGCTCTTAAAAAAGAACAAAAAAAGTTTCTACAAAACAATTTCAAATAGCTACAAAAGACCAAAACCGCATCATGCCCAATTGACTATAGAAATAAGCAAGTGAATACCAAAGAAATGATATGTTAAGAAATCTTACCAAATTGAGAGCTTTGAGTTCCAAAAGGCGAGGGGGTTGAACCAAACGGTGAGCTCCCAAATGCAGGTGTTGACTGGCCAAAAGACGACCGCGCGGAACCAAAACTGAAGGAAGATGTACTTGCTGCACCAAAAGCTGGAGAACTGGAAGAACCAAAAGCTGAAAAACTGGAAGAACCAAAAGCTGGAGTAGTTGATCCACCAATTGTTGGAGTATTTGCAGAACCAAGTGCTTGGAGCACCGAATGCCGGGGTGCTAGATGCCCCGAATTCCATTATTGTATTACGAACAACGGGGTTGATTAGAACCAAATGCCGACACCGTGTAGAACCGAAAGCTGGAGTGTTGGTAGCATCAAAAGCAGGGGTACTTGAGGCACCAAACGCGGGTGTAGAAGCGGCACCAAACGCGGGTGTAGAAGCTGCACCAAATTCTGGTGAGCTTGTTGAACCAAATGCTGGGGTACTGGTTGCACCCAATGCAGGTTGACTTGAAGCACCGAAGGGTGAAGAAGAACAAAACACGTTGCTTCCAAATGCTGCCTGCGTTTCTTAAAAATGAGCCGCCAAATGGACTGGCCTGGCTGTAAGTAAGACCCAAATCATCCGAAAGCTGGTTTTTGACAAAAAACAGAATGCCCAAAAATGAGGAAGATAAATAGCAAAAAATTACCAAAAATTAAAATTGACGCCAATAAGAGAGAACTGACTTCAAACGACAATAGATGAATGGTTTTAAACGGTGTGTTTGGTTGAATGTTATCTAGATTATATAGTTATCCAGATAAAACTGCTATTCAAATAGCAATACTTTCTTACAAATGCGGTGTGTTAGGTTTAAAATGTCGCATTTTTCAATAAATAAAATATTATTTAGAATAATTAGGAGAGATTAAAAATACTCCACTTTTTAAGCGGGTAATATTGGAATAATTTGCATGCAATATACTTTTGCGACAATTATACTACCTGAATCTTAAAAAACTAAAGTTATCTAAATTACCTCAATGTGAAAGATAACATCAAATCAAACATTGCTTATCATAAATAACATATTACTACATGAAAAAAAAAACAATACGCCAAGCAGCCCCTAGGTTGGCAAATTACAAGCAAATAATCAAAAAAGAAATAATATTATTATTATATTTACATTACTGCAGTATTTTAAAGATGAAAATGTGATATGTATAACTTTTTTCAAGGAGATAAAACAGCGTAGGTTTCAAAAAACAGCTGAAGCTACAGTCCACACAAAGGAGTTAAGACTACTTGCACTCCTTTTGTTAAGATTCAGATAACCATTGCAAACATATACTGCCTTCCTTGCTGCAATCCATAGTAGAAATGGTGCCTGCAGATTCTAGAACTGGCTTAAGATTTAACTTTTTCACAACAATAAAAAAAGGAGAAATAAAAATTCAAAGAAGGTTGTGAACATGTTATACATAATCTATTATGATTTCATACTATCATGTGCATTAAAACAAAGAAAATGAAATGGTTCCTACCAATTAATTCACTAAATTGAAAGTAAGCAAAATATAATGAACATAACATTCTTGTTCATTACCATATGTTAAATTTCACTTTTCCAAAAGACAGGAATGATCATAATAGCCTCAAAAAAATTTATTTACGACATTGACATGAACTATAGCTTAAAAAAAAGCATAGATTGATAGCAGTCTGATGAAATAAGTCATATCTAAAGTAAAGTAATAAAACAATAATAAGAAGTCCAGACATATATCACTGTTGTGAATTTTTGCACAAAACCTGAGGCAACAAACTTGTACTTTTAAGTATTGTCCATGACTGCTTTTAAGCTTTAGTTTACTACTAAAAATTCAGTGGTTAAGTAGAATAAGATATCACATGAATGCTTAAAGGTGCATCGAATGTTTGCATACATATGTGAGGCATTGGAGAGGAACTAAAACACAGCTAGAAAATAAAAATCATGATGTAATATTCAATAAATCATACCAATATTATGAGATTCATGAAAGTATTGGCCTTACGAAATTTCAAATTCATGTATACTATTCCATAAAAAAACAGCGGTTCAAAAAACATTTCAAAAAGGAAGATTTAGATACATATCACTTAATTCCTATGCATTTACATGTCTAACACCTATACTTTAATTTTTACATGTATGCCAAGTTACTCATGAATGAAAACGTTCATTTCACTTTTTGAAAGTTAAAATAGTCGCGTTTTTATGTCGTATAATGGATTTGGGAGATATGCATTTAAAAAGAAAAGTTTAGGGGTTAGATATGTAAATGCATAAAAAAATGAGTGGTATGTATGTAAATGCCCCTTCCAAAAAATTACTCGCCACCAAAAGAAGAAGATGAGCTCCCAAACACTAGGATAGATGAAGCCCAAAAGAAGGCATTGAACTCCCAAATGCCGGTGAAGATGATGCACCAAATGCAGGTGAAGAAGACTGCCCAAAAACTCCAGTTGATACACCAAATGCTAAAAGCCCTGTCTGAAAACTAAAAGGATTTGAACTCCCAAATGGCTTTAAAGCAAAAGGGTTATTCGCAGCAAAGAAAAGCATAACTCACTAAAGACTGAAGGAGAACCAAATGGGTTGCTAGAAGACTGCCCAAAAGCTAAACATCAACAAAAGAGGTGTAATTAGGGTATTTCTTAATGCAAAGAAAAGCATAATTCACTAATATCCTTCAAAAAAACAAACTATTAACAAAAAACGAGGGAAGAAGTATAACCACATAGTTAGAACAAGAATTACCAATATCAGTGCATCGAACGCAAATAAGCACTTAAGGTCTGTTTGGGGCAGTTGAAGCTTATCCAGATACGCAGTTTATCCCGATAAGCTGCTGATCAGCAACTGATCCGAATAAATTGGCTGGTTGTTTGGTTTGTGCGTTTGGAAAACAACTCGATTCTGGTACTGTTTCGAAAAAAAGATCATTCCGTCCCGATCCGGATAAATTGGCTAACTGTTTGATTTGTGCGTTTGAAAAGAAATGATTTGCAGTATTTTTGAAAAACAGCTGATTTACAACACGATTGAGAAATAGACCAAGAAAAAGAGTGCAAGCGTGCAAGAAGGAAATAGTGAAGGAGAGCAAGGCGAAGAAAGATATCGATTGAGCAAGGGTTGTTCGCTTGTAGGTGACCGTGCTTGTGAAAGGAAAAATGTAGTGCCTATGGCAAAACAAATACAGTATTTTTATTTCATATTACTCTTGAGGTATAAATTCATTTTAATCACACATTTGAAGGCTAGAAAGTGTCATCCATATTCCCATCTATGGGAAAACAAACAAAAAGTACTTAAAGCTATCCTCTCTATATGTCAAAAATTAATTACTTTGCCCAAAAAAATTACTTCCATAGTAAATTTGTCAGGCAAATAAATTTAAAAATTTTTTATGTGAATTTTCTTAATCTACGTTTCGACAATGACATAAATTCCTTGTGTGATTCATATGTTCAATTCCAATTAAATAACCATAGCTTTAAACATCTCCTTCATTTCTTAATAATGGTTTCAAAATATTTCTTCTCCAAAAACATTGCATCCATTTCAGCCCTTGAATTTCATTAAAATGACTTTCTAGCCATACTACTCAAATGCAAACCACAACTCCGTCTCTCAAATAGTTTTTTCCATAAACCAGAATAGCAATCTTTTACATTTGCTGACTAATGTGAATTCTTCCACATACCATGCAGTCTAAGGAATAAGCTTGATAAACTTGATCCGCTTTTAGACACTCGGATTTGAGAAAGAAAAAAAATACTCCAGTGAAATTCCAATTACATACAAATATGCATCTAAAACGACAAAGAAATGGAATACAAAAAAGGTGAATTGAAATTGCATAAGTAGAATGAAAAAACAAGATATATTGTCAAGATTTTAAAAAAATAATAATAAATTCACCTGATGAGTATGGACCAGAACTACATTTATCTCAGCTTCTTTCACATAATCATCTGGTGAAACCACTGTGCTTTGATCCTTCCCCAAGTTCTTCTATTGGGCCTGCAAGTGAGCTAGTTAACCCCCGCTCCTCCATTGAATGAAAAAAGAAAAAAATGATAAAAAGAATACACCGCTAACCAAGTTGGGAGGAAAGGGGCGCTCATGCTGTGTTATCGCAGCCTTCAGTTCCTTCGTCAAAGGGGCATTCTGCAAACAGATAACCTAATAAAATTAGAACAGCAGATCAAGCATTCCAGGCCTTAACACAATTTCGTTCTAGATCTCGAGACGCAAATGATTGCGCTTTTGGAGAAACTCAACTGTGTGGAAGCCGCGGAAGCTAGGGTCCCCGGAAGACAGCTCTCGATCCAGGTAGTGGAGAGGAAGCCATGAAAAATTAGCGCCAGCCGAGCTCACTAAAGCAGGAGAACGAAATGGAAGGACACGAGAGCGGAGGTGAGAAAGGAAGGCAGCGGGGTAAAGTTGCGCGAACGAACGCGGGTCGCGGGGTCGATCCCGCGGCCGCGTTTATTCAATAATCGAAAATAGTGGATTCAAAAACGCAACGGCGAAACTGTTATCAAACGACACGGTAGCGTTTTCAAACGCCGCTTGCGAAAATAAACTGCCCTAAACGGGCCTTTAATTACAAGAAAAAACTAAACTCAACTTCTTCAACATTCCACAATTCACAAAATCCATTAGCAGAATAAAATCCATCCCCATCACCAGGATGTTACAGAACTCAGACCAAAACAAATACATAAAAGATCAAAATGAAACCCCCATCATCTGACGGCGAAAGAACCCATCAAAAAGAAAAAAATAATAATAAAAACTAAAACAAAAAAGCGCTAATTTTTTTCAAACCATTACAAACTTCAAGCACACCCCTAAAAAAAATAGACCTATTAGCAAACATTAACTGACAAATCCAACATGAAACCAAAACAACAAATACAAGGAGAATCGAAAGATCAACATACGATTGGTAGAGCAAAACATGTTTGTAGATTCCTCCTTCCACGTAGACAGACGACGTATCCGAGAATCTATGATTGAAGCAAGGCGAAGAATGCGAGTACCAATAAGCGTCTGGTACTCCACTCCTATATAAATATAGAAGGGTCTCTTTCGCAGATTTGGAAAAATAAAAATGTATGGTAAAAAAATTAGAATAGGCATTTTAATGGACTTATTTTGCAAAACTTCAGTTAATTTACTCGCAATAACAAAATTGAATCACAAGCAGTTTTTAGTGAATGGATATCCCTTTTTTCCCTCTAAACATTGCCCTTCAATGCACCTCAAACGTTCTCGAGAGAAGAAACAGAAAGCCAAAGGCGATAGGAAGCGAGGAGTCGAGTGAACCGAAAGAAGAAGAGGAAACAAACAGTTGGAAGCCGAAAAGAAGAAGAGGGAACGAAGAGTCGACCAGAAGAAGATGAGGCGAGGAAGCGGCGAAACTGAAGGTTACTCTGGCCTATAAAAGGAGCGTGAGGATGAGGGGGGGGGGAAGCCAAAGGCGATAGGAAGCGAAGAGTCGAGTGAACCGAAAGAAGAAGAGGAAACAAACAGTTGGAAGCCGAAAAGAAGAAGAGGGAACGAAGAGTCGACCAGAAGATGATGAGGCTAGGAAGCGGCGAAACTGAAGGTTACTCCGGCCTATAAAAGGAGCGTGAGGATGCAGAGGGGGGGGACCAACTTACCTGGGAGCCGAGCAACGAGCGAAGGAGAGGTGAACGACGTGGGAGAAGCCCTAGTCGACGACGATGAGGTCTGAGGCAATATCGGTGTTGGGTTCAAGCTGTCGTGGGACGACGATCGGTATCGTGTGATCGGAGAAGTTGAAGAGGATTGTGATCCTGTGCGATCGAGCCGAAGAAGAAGAAAGAGAAGGGACAGAGCATGTGGGAGCTTAGGTCGACTAGAGTCTTTGGACGAGACAAGTGTAGTTTTTTTATTCAAGTAATCTTATTATTATTAAAAAAAATAATAGTAATAATATAATATATATTATTTGAGTAAAGAAAAATAAGCATAATAAAATATTGAAAAATTAATACTTAAATAGTAAATAAATTAATAGTTTACTTGAAATAATAAGTACATTAAATTTTATATTGTGTCAGGTTTCCACTTTAGAAGAGTCGTCGTCGGGGCAAAATCTTATTGAATAAGCTTCATCGCTGTGAGTACTTTTAATTCTAAATTATGGTAAAAATGTTGTTTTTCTTTTAAATCACTTGTATTAGAATAACATTAGTCAAGATATGTTATTACTACAATTAGAATAATATAAAAAATGTATGTAAAGGGTTTCCAAATTAACTGGACCCTTACCATGAACACAAACCACAAAATTGCCTTTATTTTTTTAGGGTTTAGAGTTTAGGGTTTTTTTTAGGTTATAGGGTTTATGGTTTATGGTTTAGGGTTTAGGGTTTGGTGTTTAGGATTCTAGGGTTTTGGGTTTAGGGTTTAGGGTTTAGGGTTTAGGGGTTTGGGGTTAGGGTTTAGGAAGTTAGAAGTTTAGAGGTTTGGTGTTTAGGGTTTAGGGTTTAAGGTTTAGAGGTTTAGAGGTTTTAGGGTTCAGAGGTTTGGGGGTTTAGGGTTTAGGCTTTAGAGGTTCAGAGGTTTGGGATTTAGGGGTTTAGGGTTTACGGTTTAGGCTTTAGGGTTTTTTTAGGGTTTACGGTTCAAGTTTAGGGTTTAGGGTTTAGGACTTAGTAGGGATTAGGTTTTAGGGTTTAGGGTTTATGGATTGGGGTTTAGGGTTTGAAGTTTAGTAGGGTTTGGGGTTTGGGGTTTAGATGCTTAGAGAATCTCCTCTTTGCAATGACACACACATAAATGAGACAGGCAAGTAGATTGCCTCTGAATTTTCATGTCATGCTATAGTTAATCGCACATCTTGTGATATCTCAGTGGGTGTCTGCTCGAACTTATAATCTGAGGGTCTGATGACATGAGATGAGAGGCAAACAAGTGTGTTCAATCCCATTGAGAAGTACATACTTATTGTTTCTGAGTGCTGAAATCGCTCCATCGTTCCTTAAATGGACTCATTTTGGGATAATATGAACAATGCTATTGCGAGCAACTCGCGTGTAGAGGTCCTCGAAGATCCATGAAGTCCATGATCTCGTACGAGTAATTTCAGAAGATCGATAAATATT
Organism: Papilionanthe hookeriana x Papilionanthe teres; assembly: GCA_022702705.1. NCBI lineage: Eukaryota > Viridiplantae > Streptophyta > Magnoliopsida > Asparagales > Orchidaceae > Papilionanthe > Papilionanthe hookeriana x Papilionanthe teres. Next base: position 129,522,179 of record CM040430.1, on the reverse strand, counting down.
GTCTGTCTCATTCGAAACATATTACTGAATCTTGTAGGGTGCCCCGCAAGCAACTCTCCAACCCATTTGTCGCCAACGTATAAAGATGTCATGCATGGCGTTCGATCAATGTATGAGTTGTAGTACTCATACATTACACATATCGCGATCGAAGCATCCCTCACCGTTTTTTACCGCGTGAATCCATCTGCACCGTTATCCGCTTTCTCTATTTGCATCCACGGTAGACGGAATCCCTAAATCAGTAACCCCTAAAAAGTTATCAATCACATGAGAGTTTGGGACCAAAAAAAAGAAATTTGCATTACATTAGAAAGGTACAACGTAGTTCACACATACAACTCTAGAAAACAAACAATAGTGCGACATAAATGTTGTAGTCATGAAAAATAGAAAACATCTCAAATGTTCAATGGATCATAAAAATGCCAAATATATGCCACTCTACGGGCGGCAGACATCATCACAAAGATATCTCTACAGACTGGGTTCTCAATCAATTCTATTGCGAAGAGGTACAAATCTTCATCCGCATAAATTTCGACCGTATCGCTTAGAATTTCAAGCGCCTCCTCAATAGTACTTGAAGGCAAAGTCCGACATTTTACTTTGTAAGAGGAAACTGGTGACTGGAATCCCTAAATTGTAACCCCTAAAAAGTTATCAATCACATGAGAGTTTGGGACCAAAAAAAAGAAATTTGCATTACATTAGAAAGGTACAACGTAGTTCACACATACAACTCTAGAAAACAAACAATAGTGCGACATAAATGTTGTAGTCATGAAAAATAGAAAACATCTCAAATGTTTAATGGATCATAAAAACGCCGAATATATGTCACTCTACGAGCGGCAGACATCGTCACAAAGATATCTCTACAGACCGGGTCCTCAATCAATTCTATTGCGAAGAGGTACAAATCTTCATCCGCATAAATTTCGACCGTATCGCTTAGAATTTCAACCGCCTCCTCAATAGTACTTGAAGGCAAAGTCCGACATTCTACTTTGTAAGAGGAAACTGCCTCGGATAACTCTTTTCTTAGGAAAGAAGCACCAGATTTTCATTTATCAACCCTCGAACGTTTGAAACGGGAAGTGTTTTCATATTTGTGCCGATCCGGGCTGGGGACGTCGATGAAATCAACTGAATCTCCAGGAGTTCCCAAATTCACGGCATTGCCAGCAAACCCTGTCTCGGTTGGGCTACATGCAAAATTCCCCATTGAAGATATCCCCTCAAACATGCAGTCTAGTTTCTCCTCAAATTCAGGCTCAATTCCAGAAAGCTTAAACTTCTTTGCAGCGGGTACTACCTACATGGAAATTGATAAACACCCAATTAATAATGAACTATATCATGACAGAACATTGAAATTTACTAGCAATACTCATCGCAAGTCTTTCAGCCCATCATTCGTCAGGTGCAGCAACTGTTCGTTTAACTGGTTCCCAACCGAGACCCGTAAATCATCTTTTCAAGTCCTTCTTTAGTTGGTCTCACTTGTTTTTCAGTTGTAACCTGTTATAATCCCTGCCAGTACTTTCTCTGAAATTCTTGATAATATTTTCTCAACCTTCCTTACTGAAGAACGTCGTAGGCCTATTTCCCTGATCAATCAATCTCTTTAACACATAGATCACAAAAATATCATTTTGATATCTTTTTCCCACAGTGCAGGTGTAGCTACATCTTTAGGTTTACTATTCATTTTATCACTATCACAGAACAAACCATGAAACACAAAAAAAAACACAATTAGAAGTTAAAAAGTTGTACAAAAGATTAATGCAAAACAGTTCAACATATGAGATGGGAACAACATCACTATTACATCAATATTTCTACATTCCTTTTCATTATCCACTAATTAATTCTGTATCAAAATATATTTAATGCATGATTATTCTGGATACTGTGATTCAACCCCATTAACATTCCCATTTCAAAAAAATGTAAAGAACATGTTAAAAATAAATTTGCAAACTAACCCCACATGATTTGGATAAACTAATGAGATACGATAAGGATTACCTCATTGCGTTGAAGTTATAACATCATATGCTGTCTTCATAAGAGTTGCTGAAGATTAATTTATGTTTACCTATAGTGGCGGTCTTAAGGAATACAGATAAGCTGAACATTTGTACAATTTAAATAACACCAAATAGCTATGCAACATTGAATGAACCAAAATCCTTCAATAAAGTAATGGAAGGTTAGAAATTACAGAATAATCAGCAATTCAATACAGCCTTTTTATCTTTTCAAAACTTAAAATAATCAAATGTTGTTTCCAGGAGCTATGAAATCAGGAGAAAGTACTTAAGGTTTACATCTACCCAGATGGATCAAGGCTTATTTTTCATACTCCACAGCTTCAAGGTATATATGCCTCTGAAGGATGGTTTATGAAGTTAATGGAGGAGAGCAGAGTATTTATTGTCAGCGATCCAAAAAAGCTCACCTATTCTACCTGCCTTACAGTTCACGCCAATTAAGGAATGCTCTTTATACACCTGGATCTCATAATATAAAGCCATTAGCAATATTCTTAAGGCACTATGTGAACAATATTTCTTCTAAATACCCCTTTTAGAATCGAAGAAAAGGAGCGGATAATTTTTTAGGAGCAGATCAATTTTTTGAAGAAAGGGTGAAGCAGGTAGGATGCATGCTCCCAAACAGCATAACAAAACCATAAAAAATACATCCTCAAATCCTAAAGGTTTTTAAAATCATTCACCGAAGCTTGTGCAACACAGGGTCGAACAAGATGAAGGATGCGTGCTTCCTGTAGTGGCTCATGGACGAAGAAGAGGAGGCGATTAGTCCGGATCGAGGCTAGCAGTCGGGATCGAGGCGATATGGCGAGTCCACAATCAGTGTTGGGAAGCAGGCGTGTATGAAAGGAACAAGTGGGGACAAATGCTAGGGCTGCACGAAGGGTTGGAGGGAAAAAGAGGCGCGGAAGGTAGAAGGAACGGGAAGTAGAGGTGTGCGGGACAATTTCGCATTTACCATAGCCAAAAGCTGAGGCCGCGGGTAGATCCCGCGACCCACTTTTTGCGAGCTTCGACTTCGTTCGGCTTCGAAGTAGGGCGCCAAATGGGAGTTTTTCTCGCTCCAACGTTGCGCTGCTGTAAAACCGCGGTGCCAAACGAAACGTGATACCCCTCTAGGGCATATAGTAAGAAAATTGTGTATGATAGGGCAACCGAACTTAGTTGCCACCAACAAACACAAAAAGAAATAAAAAAAGAAATCGAAAAAGAAGTCCCGTAGGAAACATCGAAGAAGATCACGAACAATAGCAAAATCGTAGCAAAAACCACAAAAACACTAAAAAGCTCACAGACATCCCGCTAATCTCACAGAAAACCGTAAGAAAGTCATGGGATATCTGGAAAAGACCGTAAGCATGATGGCGGGGAGGACTTAGAGCTGTGCTGTATACCCTAACCTCAAGTACTAACTACCGAACCGTCATCCTACGGAGGGCAGTTCTAACTCGATCCAGATAGTCAACCGTGGACCTTTGTAAAACTTTCATTTATTTCATTTGGATTGCATGCAAGTAAAAATGTATATGGGTAAAGAGGCTATTTAGTAGTGGGGTAGTTTTGTATTTTAAAATGTATATTTATATTTCATAAAACGGCACGATCCACAGGTTGACTATCCTAATTGACTTGGGATCTTGATGAACTCAAGAATGACAACGGCAGACACCCTGAGGGCGGGCAAATAGTGTCGTGAATTCCTTCCTCTACCCTCTCCAGGGTCTCTAAGTCGGGAGGCACTATTCTAAAGGCATCCCTCGTATCTCTCTATTGCACTGTCATCACCACCTCCCTAACCATCCTACTTACGAGCACTAGCTTGATGGCCACATATATAGAAAGGTATATGCGCACGCTTATGCGTCATACATAAGCGTGTAATTTAGGCCAATAAGCAAGGAGAAAACAAAGGACAGGGGACAAGGAAGAGGAGAGAGGAGAGAACGACCCGTCTAAAACACCGTCATAAAGAAAGCGGATCGACCATCAAAACCGAGTAAAACACACGATCCCGACAACCCTCACAAAGTTCAAAAACACTCCGCCTCTCACAGAAAGACGTACTAAACCCCCCAAGAGAAGCACCTCTTTTTAAGACAAGTAAAAGTTTCCCAAAATATCTCAAAACCGTCGTGCAATAATCCAAAAGAGATGTATCAAAAGAGTCCATTTGCTAGCCCAAAGTACCTCAAGAGAACACACTTTATAATATTTCAAGTTGCACCCAATTCGATCTAAAGCATGCCCGAAACCCGCACAAATGATGCTCAAAACTTTTCAAAACAGGGTCAAATTGCAACCCAAAACCCGCCAAAACCAAGCCCAACCGCAGCCTAAAAGCTGCAACAACTGAGCCCCTATAATCAAAATTTAAAAAGACTCAAGAATGAAATTTGTAAGCTTCAAATTTGCAACAAAATAAGCCACCAAAATCTTTCAAAACTGCAGCCCTGAAAACTGCTCAAAACAGGGCATAGAGCTGATCCAAACTGCCCCCAAGTTTCAGCAAAACCATTGCCAAATAAGCCCAAAAGTCGGGCCCAACAACATACCAAAACAGAGCAAAAACTGCTAAACAAAATTCCAAAAATCAGGCCCAAATTGTAGCCCAAAAGGACTTCTAAAGTTGGGCTCAAAGCTGTCCATATATATAAGTGATAAACTGAAATTTGGGTGTTATAAATATAAACTTATGAATTAAGTGGTACATATGTAAATCCTGAAGTTTAGGTGCTGGATATGCAAATATGAGTAAATCTGTGAGTTTTCCATTCTCAAATAATTTTGCAAGGAGAGCCTCTCTAGCATTCTTTTCCAGAAAACGCATTTTTAATTTGCACAACTCACTCATACGTTTCAACTCCCCAATTCTAGGTACACTACATAATGCATTGGAAGAAATTCCGAGTGACGCAGATCTGAAAGATCACGCACATCGCAGGCAGGAAATCATAAGAGCAAAATATCAAGATACCCCTTTTACGGATTATGAACCATTAATTGTGCCATCAATAAGTCTCAAGTAAAGGCAGCAAGAGCACCATCTAAAATCATCACAAAAGAACTCATCCAACAGGTTTTGAGCAAGGGCAGAAAGGAAATCATCAAAACTGATTACATATAGCTTAAAGGAATTCTATCATAATGATTCAGCAAACAGTTAAGTTACTAATCCAAAGAGAACTCCATGCCCTTTCAGATTTCAGCAGAACCATAAAGTAGAGAGCAAAGGTGGAGCCAAGAGGACTTCCAAAATAATATCTAGGCCATGCCGATAATGAAGTTCAAAATATTCCTACATATGCTCAACAAAAGGGATTAAAGCATGCATACATTCTCCAAGTGAATCCCACTAAACATGAAGGAGCAGAAAATAAGAGTAGAAAAAGGAGAAGGAGAAATATGGATAACTAGCCACATTTCTTTACCAAGAAGCACGATAAATTTCTCAAATCAAAGCATGCCATACCATAGAGCAAAGGTGATTTATACCTCAATACTTGAACGACACAGGGAGAAGGGAAGGGGGGCGAGTAAGCCAACCAAATAACCGAACAACCGAACCAAAAATTCTCAGGCTCGAGCAAACCAACAGGGAGTAGGGGAATGCAACACTTCTCCTTCCTGGCTAGGAATAAGCTTTTCCCAAGCCTAGAACACTCCCACACACTCACACAAGAAGAGAGGAATAGGAAGAAGAAGGGCAGCACCTTCCCCTTGCACCAAAATTTCAGACAGCCCAAAAGGATTTTTATGGCAAGAGGAAAAGAGAGCCCAGCTGCACTCACCAGGCTCAACCGAAAAGAAGATCAACTAAAAACAAAGCCCCAGGCGATCTGCAGGGAGAATGCACGAGAAGAGGAGAAGCAGGCATCGGGAAGGAGAGGGGCTTTCCTCATTTGCGTCACAGGGATAGACGCGAGAGATGGAAAAGAGAAATCTCGCAGCCTGGCGTGGCATCGAGAAGGAAAAGCTCGGTCAGACCTTGCGTGGAGGGGAAGTCTCGTGAAGAGAATGAGCCAAGGTCTCGTCCCGAGCGAGACGATACGAGGGAGAGGAGGGAGCTCGGCTATGGTTGCGCGAGCTCAACCCTAGGGCTCGCACGAGCGGGAGAGAGCCGAAGGAGGTGAATCCGCGGGAAGGGGGCTCGGTTCGGGAAAAATGGGAGAGAAAACCGGGTGTGGGCTTTAGAGAAATTAGGGATTTAGGGATTTAATATGGTGTAATATATATTATATTTTAAATTTCACGTCGTTTGCTTGTGCTCGGAACCCCGACAAAGTATATGTCCTTCTTAGGCAAATCCGACGTTCCGGACGCACCGGCGCAGTCCGTTTCGCAATCCGAGGTCGTCTGGGCAACTTCGTCGATGCTCGGGCCGAAAGTGCGTCCAATTTTGATCCTTCAGAAATCTTGACTTGACATCGATCATTCTGACATTCTGACTTTAGTTTCGATTCGTTGCAAAGTAATGGAAGGCGTCGAGGCCCCAAACTGAGAACTTGTGCTTTCAGTGGTGTGAGACATGCCCGAGGTCATTCTGTGGTCCGATGGTCCTATGAGGACTCCATTTGAAATCCTGACATCAATTCCAACCTGCTATAAGCTAGAGGTACGGAATCTCGTGCGAGACTTCAAAAGAGTAATGAAGTGGCTTCAGACAATTCTAAAACGAGGTGGGTCCCACTGCTAGGAATTTAAGAACGTCGGGGAAGCTCCTAAAGGCTAGAACCCTAAATTCTAGGAGAACTAAACCTCGACAAAAGCGATGTCAACAACATGTTTTAAAAATTCATTATGATCTTCTCATTAAAAATTCTCAGTCATCACAAGCATTCTTCTATTGTAAGCATCAAAAGCATCAGCTAAAGCTAACGTTTCAATGAATACAGCAAAAGCCTCTTCAACGGTTTCCACAAACACCCTGCAGAAACCTGAAGCATATCGTCCACCGCATGATAAGAATGTTGTTGTTGTTAAGGCAGAGGTGTGATTATTGTATAAGTAGTAATTATATGTTGTAAATTTTGTGCCATTGGATGTCAAAAACATTGCTCAATAAAATTTGTGCCTCCCTAAATGCTTATTTATAATTGTCCTACTCTTTTAATGCTATAGCCTTATGAACACAACTGATGAAAATCTCAAGTGCTATAGCCTACAGTGTCCACTTCAAATGGCTCCACAACAACAAGCAAACAAACAACAAAATCACTTACCAAAATAATCAATTAGGAACAGCCAAACTTCTTTAGTCACAAATCTAAATTAAAGTTGAGTTCCAACTGCTTTACTAAACCCTAAGCTAAAAGTCCAATGATAAATCCAAGGCCCATTATCATGGTTCCTTGCCCTGCTTCCACATTACAGACCTAGCAAATTGCAAATGCCATAAAAGAAAACCAGAGCAGAGCAAACGATAGAGAGCCAGAGCAACGAGAAGCTCTGGAAGAGAGAGGAAACACAGACATTGGAGGCCATGGGAAGCTAGGCAGAAGGATGCGATAAGCCTCCTACTGCCCTCACAAGCTTCCACCTCCCTGCCCTTCTCGCGGCTAGGAGATGAAAGATCAATTGACAGATTCAGCAGTGAAACTAGAGAGCCAGAGCAACGAAAAGACCACTTCTGATCAATTCAGCCATTCACCGAAAATGGAAGATCAAATGACAGATTCAGCCATTCAAATAAAATACCAGTAGAGATCAGATAATTGCCAAATTTAACCTTTCATAATATGATCTATAGCCCAGCCAACGAAATACTAGTTCTGATCAATTCACAAATATTAACAAGATTGCTAAAGAACTATTGCCAAAAGCCCCATCCATTACCTTGTTTTAAAATGCAAATCTTCCTTTAATCGACTGGATCAAGCCGAATGTCAGAGCAGCCAAAAATAGAAGATCCACCAGGAAGAGATGTGAGAAGGGAGAAACGATAGAAAGAAACTCCATATCCACCAAAAAAAAACGGAGAAGATGGAGATGGGAGAAACGAGTAAGAGAAAATGAAGAAGAGTAATGGAAGAACCATTGGATTCACAAAAAAGAGTGAGAGAAGGATTTTCCATATCTGATTTTGATCGTTCGAAGGCTAGGGAAGCAGAAGGCGCGGGGGATTCGCGAGAGAGGAAGCGGGATTCCAGCTAGGACAGAGAAGAAAAAATACGGGGCAAACAGTAATAGTAGCGGGGCGAACGCCGGGCCGCGGGGTTGATCCCGCTGCCCGCTTTCCCCCAACTTCTTCGACGCGGGGCCGCGAAGCCCGTAACCAAACAGTTTTTTTTTCACCGCGGTAATGGGCCGCGCCACAGGATGGTACTGTAGAAACATGAGCTTTAGCTCAAGACAATGGAGGCCGGCACAACTATTATCATTTAAATTTATGCGTGTTATTTCAAAGCCCGGGGGAAGTGAGGTAGGATCCACTGCATAATTATGGTTCTTCCATAAAAATAAAAAAAAAAATCAATTCAGAACGTCAAATAAATTTATATTAAGGTAATGAATCCACTTTCTCGATTGGCAACAAGCCAAGACCACAAATATAAGTTTCCTATATAATTGGCGCCATCAAACTACGTGAATATTAATAGTTTTTAAAACATGAATGTCTGAGTCTCACAAACAATTATATTAACTATGAGATGAGTGTAATATAAAAATTTTGATGCATTCTTTATACATTAGATTCTCCACAAAATAAATTTAATATTTTTGAGATCCATTTTAACTAAATATCTTTTATTCTAAATCATTTAATCAAATCTATGTACGGTTAAAACACTACGTTTATCTTGTGTTTGCTAAAAACTTCTAATCATGTTGTTCTTTGGTAATTGCTATTTTTCTTTCTAGACCTCTGCAATATTATCTGATATGTGACTTGCTGATGTTTCTCTTAATGATGACGTGAATGAATGCATTGTTTTATATATTTCTAACAAGAAAGACTTTTAATTCGACAAGCAGTAAAACTTAGCAACTAATCAAATCTCAATGCAATCTATGGAAAAAAAATGATACTGCAAAGCTACTAATTGAAGAATTTGCACTGCGCCAAATAATTTAGGGAAAACATACATGCGAGAACCAACAATACAAACAATATATTAGTAAATGATGCCAAACAAAAAAAATTATATCACAACGCTTAAAAAGAGGAGAAAAAAGGAGAAGCCAAAATATATAAAGAATGGATAACTATAATAAAATCAAACCTGAGCACTAATCTCAATGGATCCACTTTGAAGGTTGCAAATAGGATGGTTTCCGCCATGACGACCAAATTTCATCTTAAATGTCTTCCCACCCAATGCTTGCCCAAGTAATTGGTGACCCATGCAAATTCCAAACACTGGAACCTTACCTATTATGTCTTTAACTGTTTCAACAGCACAAGGGATTGCTGCTGGGTCTCATGGACCATTGCTAAAAAGAACCCCATCAGATTACATCTTTAATGTCTCTGAAGCAGGCTATGTTGATGGAACAACAAGTGATTTTACATCCATATGAACCCAAACGTCTTAGAATGTTATGTTTAATCTTGAAATCATATGCAACCTGCCAAAGCAAAATATAATGCAATAGGAAAAATAATTTTTAAATAAAAGTATGTAAACAGGTCCTGAATGCTAAAGTACTAACATGAAATTCTTCACCACGATCACTTCCTATTTTGAATTCCCACTCTGTATCAGTTTTTTCAGACCATTTATATGGAGCTTCACGTGAGATACCTAATCAAATCAACATCTAAAAGATAAATAGGTTTTAGCATTCTTGTCCTATAATAGTTATAAAAAAATAACCAAACTTGTTTTATTACCTGAAATCGAATTGAGAATTAAGGATAAAAACAGAATAAACAAAAAAGAGTATACCAAACATGTAGGAAAACTTGTAAGGTACAAGAATATTTAACATACCAACAATTTTCCATTTTTGAGCCATCTCTATCAATTCTGTGTTTGTTTTATGTTCTTCTGTAGTTAAGACACCTAGAAGGCTTCCCTCTTCTCAAAGCCTTCGAGTAATTGCCAATCACTAAGAGCATCCATGATCCTCGAATTTGAAGTGCTGCATAAAATGTAATTCAAGGAGAAAATCAGACCCAAAAAAAAAAAATTCTCTTGTTGATATAAAATCGTTACTTGCATAATTGAAATAAAATACAACAGTAAAAGCTCACCACATACTTATACTTCTAATAACTAAACCAGCAAGGAAACATTGATTTGACTGTTCATCATCTGCACAGAGGTATGGTAATTATTAAATTTCTGAAAATGCTAAGAGAGCTGAGCAAAGCATAGGATATTAGATAAGACCACCTAGATTAACACCAGTATTTCCAATATGAGGATTTGTTATCAAAACAAACTGCCCAGCTATCAAAATTTCCTGATACCTGAAAAAAAACAACTGATGCCATTTATGAATGATAAAAGAGAAGCAACATTTTTTATTTAGTCACTTTTCTCTCAATGGACGATGTAAGAAGAATCATTCAAGAGTCAAAAATATTTTATCTTATAATATTATATTAAATATATATTAAATTCAATCAAATTTAATTTGACTACTTTAATTTCACTTCTTTTTTGTTTGAGTTATTTTCTCGCAAAATTCATGGTTTATAATGCCTTGAATTACATGTTATCAGCCTCACGCACAGGCAATTTTGTGGTTCACATTCGTGGCAAGGGCCCAGTTAATTTGGGAGTCCTTTACATGCATTTTTTATGTTCCAAATACGATGGTACAAGCCGTTTTGCATCGGATAATATTTGAGCAACCTAAATAACAGTCAGAAACAATTCAAGGTCAATTGCACATCACATTCATAACATGTTTTCATCAAGTCTGATCAAACTGATTTGCACCTTTGGTTGGCTAAAAAAAACCTCATGCTTGGAGGTTTAAGGCTAAACCCTAAACCCTAAACCCAAAACCCTAAAAACCCTACAAACCCTAAACCCTAAACCCTAAATCAATCATTAATGAATTCGAGCCTTCAAGGCCTAAAAATTGGTTCAGCACAATACTATTACAGCCTGATTTGACTTCATGGAGTTAGCCTATGAAGAAACTAGGCTTTTGTAAATGGCAATGGATCCAATCGGTCGAGGTGTAAAGAACTCTCCCTTAAGACATTATCAATCAAGGAGTCTTCCAAGAGATCAAGGGTTAGATTTTGCAATTCATCTCATAAAATTCTTTGCAACAAGCAAACATATAAAAACCACCGTTGAATCCATTAAATTACCTCCATTTAATGTTGTATTTGATAACTCACTGTCAGGTTGTTGTCTACAAGACAATTCCATCATTTCTACCAAAGATAGGGAAGCTTCTTAACAAGGGCATTTTCAACAATCGTGAAGTCTTTTGAGTCAATTGGAAAAGGGATTTTCACTTTGCATGTCACACAAATCAAAATTATGATTGAACGGGCTTTTGAAAAGCCGCCCAGCTGAAACACATTAACAAATGAATCTAAAATTTGACCGTTAAAGATACTTCAAGAAAAAAAAAACTAAAAAAACGCCTGGTAATGAGATCATAACTTGTGGAAGCATACCAAAACCAAGATGATCATGCAAATTACGCTTTCCGATTCACATACCTTCCAAGCACTACTCCCAACTGCCATTAGGTACCCATGATCTTCATCAAAATTGCATAGTCGTAATCACCTATAAGTGCAAAAAAAGTTATTTGAGTACCAAAACATGAAATCCTTTAAAATTTTTATATTATATAACATAATATTTGTATACTCTTGTCAAAACAACTGATCTAAATCTACCGATTATACGACGACATTGATTCTACCAACGAAGATTTCTCTATGTTGAAGCATTCAACAAATCCATCCTCACCACCACAGGAAACAAGACCATGAATCATGCTAAATCAATCGGATGTCAAAAGCAATTATTAAAAAAAATGCAGCTAACACTCATCAAGCCTAGGAGATCAGAAAAAAATAGGAAATTTGCCTACCTAGCACAGAGTTCTCTTAATTTACATATCTAACACCTAACTTGTATATTTACATACATAACACTTTGGTGCATTAAACTTTTGAATGAAAATGTATATTTCACTTTTAAAAATAGTGATATTTTTTATGCGGTGTTGAAGATTCCAGTTTTATGTGTGTAAATATGAAAATTTAGGTGTGAGATATGTAAATAAATAAGAATTGTGTGATATGCATGTAAATGTCTGAAGAAATAATCTCAAATTGACCAAGTTATGGCTTACCTACGGCAAACTACATTGATAGGTGGTGATTGAGAGCTGATCGATGACTTTAAACAGCCCTATAAATACAATAAAAGAATTGAATCAGTGTGCATGGGTGGCTAGCAGAACATACTAAAATTTTGTTTAGAAGTAGCCTCAAACAATAAGGTTGATCCTCTAATAATAAATTGAGGTTGAATAAAAGAATAAACATTTCACCGTTTTCAACTATGTGCAAATCTACCAAAGTTAATTTTATTGGCAGGATTCAAGAGAGGATGCTTATAATTCATTGAGCAGTAAATTAACTCTACAACTAATACAGCGATGGTTCCTACAGTATGAAAACCAAGTATAATTTGACAAGTTCTAATTTAACCATTCTCCATTTTTTAGTAAGATCCATGTCTGTGTGCAGTAAGGCAGCATCAATGAGTACAATTCGTAAGATACCCGAACCACTTCTTTCCATTCCTACATCACAGCCACAAGCCCCCAGACATCTTCTTTACATTCCAACACCACAGCAAAAACTCAAGATATCTCTAATCATCATCATCATAAGTCTTATCCAAGGCTACTAGCTAGAACTTCATTAACCACAATTGGTACCTAGTCTGGTGGATTTGAAGAACCCTAGACAAATGTTTATCTGGCAAAAACTCCAGTTTAAATAAAATCCAATAATACAAACTATAAACCTACTCCCAAAAATGCAAGGGTCTCTTTTCGCAGATTTAGAAGAATAAAAACATGTATGATAAAAATAATTAGAATAGGAATTTTAATGGACCTATTTTGCAAAACTTCAGTTAATTTACTCGCAATAGCAAAATTGAGTCACAAGCAGTTTTTAGTGAATGCATTAAAACAGCCTCAAGGATATCCCCTTTTTTTTTCTTCCAAACATTGCCCTTCCATGCA